>JBBPBX010043754.1:4235-20411 GCA_038048925.1 Garcialebias charrua
GGGGCCAAGATGGTGTAAAGGCAGGGCAGCCGGCTTGGGACCCAAAAGTGCCAGTTCAATCCCCAGTCCCTGCATACCATGTGGTGTCCCTGGGCAGCACACCCCAGCGCCCCCAACAGCCTCCCACTGAGTCAGAGAGAGTCAGAGAGTCTTTATTGTCATTTGCACCGCATGTGGTACATGAGATGAAAACGAGATTATGTACACGAGGTCCCAGTTACATCCAACAACAATGAAAGAGAAAAACAGTAATAACATCTAGAACTAACTAAGAAAAGCATCAACTAGTAATACACTAAAGGAGAAATGAAAAGTGTTTTTAAGCTAATAGTAGTCTAATGAAAAGCATAAAATAAGCTTGTTGAGAAAATTTCACAAGTCAAAAATGTCATCCTAACTCAAATTTAGACTTTGCAAAGTGAAAAAATTCTCATCTGGTGTTTTTGACCCCCCTCCCTCTGCTTGCTCTCCGTCCCCTGAATATGACATAGGCAGTGCAATGGTCGTCCCTCATACAGTAATATTAGTGTGTGTATCTAGTATTTTTTCAACTTTCATCATTTTGTAAACCGCCCCCTAGCTTATAGACTGTAGTTATGTTATCATTCACAAGAGTTTGTATATATTTTTTGTTTATGTAGTGTTTTGTAGTTCTGTTTGTGTTAATAAAAAAAAAAATCTAGTAGTGGACAAAAAGGTTTCAGTGTGTAGCAATTAGGGATGCAGCAAAAAAAATCTATTTTTTAAAGAATCAAGATTCTTAGTCCTGGCGATTCAGAATCGATTCTAAAAGCCCCAAAATAGATTTTAAAACTTTTTTAAAATTTTATATTGTATTTTTACCGCTCCTGTGCATTCGGCCGCTGTAGAATTTTGGCCGTGTAGGGCCACCGTAGTTAGTTAGCCAGGCAGCTCCCAATGGAGCCTGCTAGCAAGGAGGGAGACCCTGCATGTTTCAACTTGCTCCTTCATCTTTAAAAATCATTTTAGATCCTACTACCGTATGTTCTGTGGAATACAGAGCTTAACAAGACATTGGTAACTGTTTCAGGACATTTTCAACACCCCCACTTCCATGTTAGCATACTGCGCTAGCATGCTAACGTTAGCATACGGCGCTAGCATGCTAACGTTAGCATGCGAAGGCTATTCGTATTTCCAGGATAGAAATGCCCATTAATGCACTAAATCACCAAACTGTTTTTGACAAACTTAAGTGATATCCTTCGGATTCAAAAAAGTATTCTGCTTCCATTTTAAATGACAGACAAGAGGACAGTAATGATGGGTTTATAGCTTCAGTGTTATTGTAAGATAGCAAAGGAGGTCTTAATTGTGTCATAAAAGTGCGTCCAGAAAATTACTACAGAAATCACTGCACTTCGGCATGTAGCAGGAAAAATGTAAAAAAACTATTTCTTTAAGCTACTGACTTGAAAAAAGCATACTAAGTATGTTTATGTGTGTTGTTTACTATATGAAATTCTTGTTATATCGATTTTTTCATAGTGGGAATAAATAGCAGCACGAACATGAGTTTGTATGAGCAGATGGTCACAGATGAATACAGCAACAAGAAAACAGATCAGCATCAGCATGATGTGATATTTTGCAGTGTTTATTTTTATTTTTTTTATTTATTCATGAGTCTAACAGCCTCAGGGTAGAAGCTGTTCCTCAGTCTAGTGGTTCTACATTTGATGCTCCTCAACCTCCGTCCTGAGGGGAGTGCACCCCCTGGTGGCAGATGGGCCAAATGCAGAGACCAATTTCGCCATTGTATGGAAACATACAGCGATGACATTGTGCGACATTACTGTATTATTATTACATTACATTATTATTATTATTTCACTTCCTTAAATAACATGATTAGGCCTGATCATTACCAGATCTAAGAAACAGTTACCGGAACACACCCTGTCAAAGCATTCCCGGATCCTGTTCTAGCAGGATCCGGCTCAAATTAAGCCCTGCGTGGCAGCCATGTTGATTGGGGTTGACCATCAGTTAATCAGCTGTTGATGTACAATGAGTTCTTTTTAAGAGTTTCATTAAAATGTATTCCCTGGTTCATGGGCTTGTTCACTTACAGCACAGACAAACAAACACAGAAACTCCTCAGCTTTAGAGTTTGGTGATGAACAGGAAATGAAGTGGTTCTCATCAGTTCCTCAGGACAAACCTGCCTCTTTAGAGCAGGGCCTCAACCTTCAAAGTGTCAGACTACCGTACTTTTTGGCATATAAGACGCTTTTTTTTTTTTACTCATTTGAATGTCCTGTGGCTTATACGCCGAAACTTCTTATTTATGGATTTTTTCCCATATTTTTAGACCCATTTTAGGCTCTGATATTGCCGTTTTTCATTTTGGCCAAAAAATGGTGCAGTACCACTTTTGTCCGCTAGGGGAATACTTCCAGAGAGTACACCGACCGCTTCTAGCTCATGTGTCCGAAAAAAACCTCCTCTGCTCGTACTGACTGTGTCGCTGCCCGGCCTCCTGCTCTGGAGGTAGCTATGTTGTTAGCTGTGTTTTTTAGCAAGATAACTCATAAACCACACCGCGGATTTTCTTGAAACTTACAGAGCGTAATTATTTGGTGGTCATTTACAACTGACTAGCTTTATGAGATGTTTGAGATAAAAAAAAAGATCTTGTATAAGCGTTAGCTCCCGTTAACAGATACTGTACCTATGATTTAGATTATTAGATATGTAGCTCATAAACCACTCTGCGGATATTTTTTCTGCTTACAGAGTGTAATTACTGTATCTGGGGTTTGATGTACAAACTGCTGACCTGTATAAGACATTTGAGATCAATATTGATTTTTTATTTGTGTTTTTAGGGACGGAATTGTCTCGTTAGCTTCGGTTTTATTTCCGTTTACAGGTAGTCCCCGACTTACGAGCGAGTTCCGTTACTACGACTGTCTCGTAACACGAAATCTCGTACGTCGGAACCCGAAACACGTGTTGCTCGTAAGTCCGGATTTTTGGTCGTAAGTCGGAAAATTTATGCTAGCGCTACTACGAACACTCGTTTTTCATCACAAATGTTCATACTAGTTCATAAACATGCTCAGAAACTTGTTTCCAAATGGTTAGCTAACACACTTTCATCTAAAAACACATAAAAGTGCTGTATTTTTTGTGTGTTCTTTACAAATTTACTGCTCGTTCGCCAGCTCGTAAGTCCGGAACCTCGTAAGTAAGAGCGCTCGTAAGTCGGGGACTACCTGTATATTGTTATAAATAGTCATAAACCACTCAACGGATATTTTTTAGGCTTACAGAATGAACGGAACCCTTGTGCTATAATGTCAGTTAAGAAATATATTTTTCTCAGCAAAGAAATAATAGTTTTTACCGTGTTAATCTTGTAAAGTCCTTCCGTGCTGGCTCGCTTCTGTAGCCGCCATTTTCAGCAAGGCAAATGAGGCGCTGATGCATCGCGTAGCGGTGATGCATAATAGATGCGTCTTATAGGGCGAAGCGGCGTATTTATGGATTTTTTCAAATTATTCTTAATAATTGGACAAAGCGACTTATACACAGAAAACCGCCGAAAAGTACGGTAGTTTGCATGTGAAAGCAGTTGTGACCATACGTGTGCAATCCATGCCTATGTGGGTACATTGAATGGTACATCTGCTTTTGACTGCTTGTGTGTGTAAGTGTGCTTGTGTGTATTAGTAAGCCTGCACCGGCAGTGTTTGAACCATTCACATGAGAGTCTGTAAAGAAACCTCTGAAGTTCTTTTCCTCTGACTCTCTGAATTATAGAAAACCACTTGAATCGCAGACTGCAATCTAGCATTTGCCGTGTGCTGCAGTCTAAGACTGTGTAACTAACAAACTATGCCACGACGAGGTCTGAGATTTTTTTTTCTTTCCCAGAGATATCTGCACTTGATCTGTCCTCCCCATTTGAGTCTAATCCGTCTCCTGTAGAGGCCGAAGTAGAAGGAGCGAGAGGCAGATAATGACGCATAAATAAACGCTCGAATCCGTACATAAATCTTACACTTTTGATCATTATTCCACCTCTGTGACTCTGAGCACAAAAACAATATTATCTGCTAAATTGAAGTTTTATACAAAGGCTGTGCGTGTTTGTGTGTGCGTTACGTTTTTAAAGGTGGACCCACAGTAACATTAAAGATTGCGGCACATCTTTAACGTATCGCCGGTTCTTCCTTCATCCGTTCGCTCCTCTTCCTGCTTCTCACTGGATGAGGTCATAACTCAAAATGTCCTATTTAATATGTGTGTATGTGTATGTGTAATGGTGTTTGCAATTGTATGTGTGCTGCCACCCTCATAAAGTCACCACGGCTACAGGAGATGCCCTGCAGCACCCTGGGGGCCCAACTGTCACCCCTGCTCTGTGCAGTAATTAGGGCCCCCACACACAGATAGATGCATTGAAGTGAGAATCAACTTAAACAGACTCCGACACGCTAAACGATTTATAGAAAAATACCTTCTGTGAGATACGAGGCAGCACTGAACACCGAATGCTGCTTCGTAAGCTTATCAGTAACATCATGAATCTTCCTCTCAAGAACGAAATTACATCCACGGCACGGCGTTTCTCCTGAACTTCTGCACCTCTCCGACATCTGACCCTGCTCCTCTGTCACCACGGCTCTGCTAACTGTAGTTAGCATGCTTCACTGAGCAGCAAAGCCTCATGCCTGCCTGGGAAAAGACTCGGGACTGACCCGGACCCCGCACGTCATGCTCAGAGACAAGAGCGTGAATCAGCGCCTCCGACGAGCTGGTGTGCAGACAGTGATTGACTACCTGACTGACTTGATCCTTTGATGCTGTCACTGAAGCGCAAACCCAAAGCAGGACACAGGTAGTCCCCAACCCCCATGGCTCAACTGCAACATCCTGACTTCTTGCTGCGTCTGCTGAGGTCTTGATGGTGATGATGATGCCATTTTACACGCTCCTCCGCTTATCACTATTTATGGGAGATAACCTGCCAGGAAGCGTGATCTATCTTTAGTTTTGTGGTGGATTTGGGGATTTGTGCAAGCAGGTGGTTTTATTTAAAAATGGAAATGCATTCTCCATGGGCTCATTGCAGAAAAAATGAATACACAGGCAAATATAAGGTGAGGAAGAAAGAGTGGGGTAAAAGAAAAGGAATGTTTCTAGGTGAAATAAGGAGAAAGACTCCCTGAATGTGTCCTGGAATTGGACGAAGTTGCTATGGTTACCACTGAAGGAGGAGAGGGCAGGAGAGGAAAGAGATGGTGGAGCTCAAAAACTGTATTTGGCTGCCAGTCTGCCAGAAGGATGGAAGGAGGACATGTTTTTTGTGCAATATTTGTGCGTTTTTCTCCCTGATGCAACCAAAATATTATCATAGAGCAGTTTGAGCAGTTTGACAGTTCAAAACCAACTTGAATTGGGTAGTTTCCAAAAGTAAAAAGTTTATGGCTGCAAAACTCTTGGAATTTTCTAAGTGGGACATTTTCTTGTGGAGTTAATCATTTGGGGGGAGGGGGGGGGAATCAAAATAAATGTATGGGAATAAATAGGAATAAACCTGGAGTATAAAATGTTAATTGTTGGCTTTTTACAGGGATTGTAACATGGATTTTAAATTTCATTGGGATTTTTTTTTTATTTTGGCATAGTCTTGATTAAAATAACCAGATTTCATGCATGTACACTTGAGTAAATCAATAATACTCCTCAACCACTCCTCAATCTTATCTTGTTGAGGCCACACCCCCTACATTCACTGTGCATCATGTGCACATTTTAATTACTTGCATTTTGGATTTAAACATTCATATTTTTTGGAGCCCAACTCTGTTGAAGCTACACAGTTCAGCTATTTGATGCATAAAGTGAACTATGTTTTGATATTACAGTTTTGGATAAATATTTGTATGGGATCTAGTCAGACTTGACACAACTGTGGCATCTTAATAAACATCCATCTTTAACCTCGTCTTCCTTTTTGGGTTACGGGGGACGCTGGTACCCATGTCTAGCCATCACTGTGCGAGAGGAAGGGAACACCCTGGACAGGTCTCCGGTCCATCACAGGGACACAAACAAATGACCATTCACTCTTTCACTCTCACTTAGGGACAATTCAGAGTTATCAATCAGTCTAACATGCATGTGTTTGGTCTGTGGGAGGAAACAGGAGTACCCAGAGAAAACCCACACATGCACAGAGAGAACATGCAAACTCCACCCAGAAAGGCCCCCAGACTGGGATTTGGACTGGGGCAACCTGCTCGCTGAGAAGCAACAACTCTACCAGTTGTGCCACCGCGCTGTCCATCTTAATAAACATATTTTTAAATTCCAAATCACACTTCTTCTTTTGGGTGTTAACCAAACAAACTCCTTTTTATTTACTCCAATAAAAGACAAACGTAAAATAACTTGTACCAGGTGGGAAGCGAACCCGCTTCCCCGGGTCAAGATAAAATGTAGAATATAATAGCCAAGCGCGATCCCTCTGAGCCACGGCGGCGGATTGGTTTTTTAGGAGTCCACTTTACCTATAAAGGAATCACCCCTCTTAACATTCTAGCTACGCATAGGAGTTAGAGATTATTAGTTATATTTTAAAACCCTGGCTGCGCGCAAGAGTTAGACAATATTAGTTATATTTTAATGACATTCAGGTCGCGCTGAAAGGCGGAAATGGGTGCGCGCTTCGTGTTATTTACGTTCTAACATAAGCTGATTTGTAATCAGTTATTAACAAAAATTAAACTCAGAAACACTAATATATATATTCAGCTAACAAATATTTTTTAGCGGCGTCTCCTCTCTTAAAACACTGTAAGCGCGCACACAAGAACACTCCACCCACGTGAAGAGAACACCCCACCCACTTCCAGAGAACTTCCCACCCACTTCAAGGCGGCTCTGCGGCCAATGCGTAATGAGCGGGGGCGGGCCAGACCGGGCTCTGGGCCAACCAGGGGCGGGCCGGGCCTTTGAGGGCCGTGCAATGCGAAAACGGCTACAGTCACCTCTAAGCTTGAGCCTTGTTTTGGGTACACTCAAGAGCAGCTGATCAGCTGACCTGAGAGCACGGGATGTGGGGTATAAGGCTGTAGCAGCTCGGAGAAGTAGGGTGGGGCAAGACCACTGATAGATTTAAAAGTAAATTAAATAATCTTAAAACTGATCCTACAATGTATGGTTAACCAGTGAAGTGAGGCTAAATTGTATGATAACCCAAGCATCTTTGGGCTAAGCCCCCAGTTTTTAACAGTCTTATGAACGCCTCTGCTCGACTCAGTATTGGATTGAACTCCAAATCGACATTTTACTTGTCATCCATGTTCTTTTGACTTGAGTGGTTTCAGATCATGTCTTTATCAGCCTTCTTCAGTCACTGACATCTTCTGGACAGCAGTTCATTTTGCATCCTGTCATGCACGAGTCACGACGCTGACGGGGAGGCCTGCTGTGTGTTCCAATCGAGCTCCATGCCGGACATGCAGCACCCAGTGCTCATGGTGAACACATGAAACGTGCAGCATGTGTATAGGGAGCCTCACATATTGAGAAATAACATGAAAAATGTGAGATGGTGACATCCTGCAGCCAACATTAATAATGGAACACATTTCAGTCATTCCCAGTTGGGAAAATAACATTATTTTACCTGTGGTCTGTCTGACAGGCTGTTCGAGCTGACAGAAACACATTCAGGGACCTCCTCAGAGTGTGTGTGTCGATGTGAGACACATTTGTCATTTCTTCATCAGTGGTGTGCAGTGGTTCTGGTACAGGTGTGACACATCTGCTTCAACATACCTGTGGTAGACATATACACAGGCTTATACAAACACACAGACACCTTAATTCTGCTTACTTCTGTCAGTCACAGCCCGTCACTCTTCAATTACTTTCTACATCCCTGTTCCTCTGCATCTCTCCACAGTTTCTCTCCTTTCTGTTCTTCCTGTTCACCATCCATTTCCATCACTTATATTGTCCATCTCCGAAGAGTCCTCCTTCTCCTATTATGTGTGTATAACCACATCAGGGAGCCAATAAAGCAGAAATGAGGCCAGTAGCAAAGGAATCTTGTGTGTGTGGGTGTGAGTGTGCGCATGTGTGTGCGTGCGCGCGCGCGCGTGTGTGTGTGTCTAAGGGGGAGAGGGAGAAAGTGGCTTTTTATCCTGTAGCAAGATATGGTAACTCCGCTCTGTCTGCTGTCAAATGGCTTTCCCCAGCTCCCGCTGGACATAAAGAGCCCTGAGACATCATCTTCCTCCCTTTGTTATTCTCCTTTTGTTCTTTTCATGAACCATCTTTTATTGTGTCTTCTCCAGACTTGGGAATTTTAACAAAATTTCTTTGATAAAAGGTTTTACAAGCTAGGATTTATTCCCCCTCTCTCTCTCTCTCTCCTAGCGAAATGATTATTTTCAGCACCTTGCAATTGTAAAAGAGAAGCTTGTATACAAAGACACGGCATTTATAGAGTAATCATCTAGCTTTTTGCAAACCACATAAAAAGTAAAGTGGGTGATAATATTTCTGCGTGTCCGTGTCTTCATTTTTCTGCCATGTTTGAACCTAAACCAGTTCAGATGGTCACCACAGCTACAGTAAGTGATATTGAAAACATCAGACGTTACTTCTTTAGTTTAAGCAATGTTAAGCTCAGGCATGATGTGACAGCAGTCATACTGTAGGTCATCCTCAACGCATACTCTGAGGGTGAAAAGATTTGAGAGATCTTGTGATGGTGTCAGATTTTGCACGTTATACATGAAGTTTCACAAAAACTGAAATAACTCCATTTTTATTATACATAAAATGATCTTATTTTAAACCTGGCTTGAAAAGAGGTAAGATATGTAGTCCTACACAAGCTAGGCCCTATTTATGTCCTCCATCATGAAACAAAGAGGGGAATTGGAAATACCCTCTTAGATGGCTGCCACCATATATGTTTGTCCATCTTGTGAGCTGGATAACTTGAAAATAAGCTGCCAGTTAGTTATCTTCCATTGTGGTGGGTGGTTGTATCTAGGGGTAAGAAAGGTCACTATCAAACATTAGGTGGCCACATCAAATTCCAAGATGGCTGCCATCATTTATGTACATATGTAAACCTTGTGAGCTGGATAACTTGAAAATAAGCTGCCAGTTAGTTATCTTCCATTGTGGTGGGTGGTTGTATCTAGGGGTAAGAAAGGTCACTATCAAACATTAGGTGGCCACATCAAATTCCAAGATGGCTGCCATCATTTATGTACATATGAAAACCTTTTGAGCTGGATAACTTGAAAAATATGCAACATGCCAACTTCCATTTTGGTGTGTGGTTGCAGCTAGGGGTAAGAAAGGTCACTATTATAAATCATGTGCCACATCAAAATCCAAATGGCCAGCTCTTTAAATTAATGTAAACCGGCCATCCGCATTATTTGAAGAAACTATGCTTTCTAGTTTTTATATTGCTTTTCTCAACGGATTGTGGTGGCAGAAAATTGATATGGTGCCCAAGGCCACCAATGGCCACTCCCTGGCTATGCCATTGTACAGTTGCTCCTTCTGCTCATCGTCCTAATGAACTGAAAACAGGCTTTTTTAAAAAATCATCCACTCTTAATCTTTCCAAACTGTTTCACCCTATTTGAAACCATCTCAAACAATCTTCATGCACAGCTCCAGATATAACCAATGCATGGGTACAGCTTTCGGAAGCAGAACAAGTATTTCTTTGAATCTATCTTTTTCCCTGCGAGTTATTTTACACAGTGGGTGTAAAAGGCAAAGAAAGTTGGTGAAATTCAGACAGTGAATCCTTATTGCATGTTCTGAATTTTGCACAACTCTCTGAGGGAGGTCTTCCAAGAGATTTCTCAGTAATCCTCACCATCAATGTTCCTGCTGGTGTGAAAACTGCAGCCAGAAGAAGCCCAGTAATACATTATGAAATATGTTGCAAAGTCAGGTGGAAACTTGTGTCCTGAAATCTCTTTTTCTTCTTTTATGCGTGTGAATTAAACTTAAATAATGGGCATTGAAGCATGTTTCTTAACATGTACAGAAATACACCTAAAGCCTATAACCTTGGTCATGGTATGTAGTTTTACAAACTGAGTACATTATAGTTGGATCACTCCTATGGAAGAAGAACCGGACTCCACAGACATTTTTTTGTTTTGTTTTCTTATCCTTGTTGTTTTATTCCTTATGTAGCTAGCCTGTTTGTAGAAGCTTTCTTGAGTCTTTGCCCAAACAGGGTGTGGGTCAAACATCCCTCATCACAGTCAAGTGAAAGCACTTTGAGATTTTACACAAAAAAAGGGGGGGGGAATTGTTGCATTTATTGTTAGTTCCCAGCAATTATACTGTAAAAAGAAGAAGAAAAAATATATATATCATTGCGTTCTTTCATTCTCCTTCACTTTTATTACACAGAGTAGCGCCTGTTCTGAATATTGACAGGCTGTAACCAGTTTGAGTCATTCCATCTTTAATATTATTGTGACGCAACTTCTGCTTTTCCAGGATTTACAGGAAAACTCTGTTTACTTTATTATGAATGCAAACGATGCAAAAATCTATTTTTGAGGTTATGTTACAATCAATTAACATCTCATTGTTTCAGTTGCTGCATGTGAAAATTAGATTGTGTGCAATTATAACACTGAGGGCATGACTCGGATGATTTGTCAGAACAGTAAAATTTGATTCATTGTTGATGCTATGATTAATCATGATTTGAAGTATTCCAAGGGTATGTTGGTTGTAGTAAATGAAATAATTCAATTTATTGGTCAACACCATCAGCTGATTAAAAATTGATTATTTTGTAGATGTAACATCAGTTGATGGAGTTTTACAAATTACTGTCCAGCCAAACGTTACATGTCTGTCTGTTTTTAGACTGATGCAAAATTAAATAATAATTAAGAGGTCTTCCATATGGGAATGAGTTTTTGTGAATACACAAAAAGTTTTTAAAAATTATTTTATTAGCCTTACGTCTGTCGTAGAAAAAACAGTTCAGAACCAAAGTCTGTTGGATCCCAGCGCTGATGGTTATAGACATTCATGATCAGCCCTACCTGAGAGTTGGGGCTGGGAATCTATTTCAGGATGATCAGTCGTTGACCACTTCCTGTCTGGTGATCAGTTGTGGAACCATGCTGTTGCAGCACCAAATTTTCATTAAAAAAATAAAGACTCACAACTGATCAGATGTGGACTTCATCAAATCTCTATTGTGCCGGCAAATGAGAGTGCAGTCAGTTCCACAGGAAGTTAAAAAAACATTAGAGTTCTGAGCCCATTGATCAGTTCTGAGCCCATTCGTCAGTTCTAAGTTCGTTCATCAGTTCTGAGTCTGTTTAACAGTTCTGAGTCTGTTTATCAGTTTTGAGTCTGTTTATCAGTTCTGAGCCCATTTATCAGTTTTGAGTCTGTTTATCAGTTCTGAGCCCATTTATCAGTTTTGAGACGTTCATCGGTTCTGAGCCCATTTATCAGTTTTGAGACGTTCATCAGTTCTGAGCCCATTTATCAGTTTTGAGACGTTCATCAGTTCTGAGCCCATTTATCAGTTCTGAGTCCGTTCATCAGTTCTGAGTCTGTTTAACAGTTCTGAGTTTGTTCATCAGTTTTGAGTCCGTTCATCAGTTCTGAGCCCATTTATCAGTTTTGAGTCCGTTCATCGGTTCTGAGCCCATTTATCAGTTCTGAGTCCGTTCATCAGTTCTGAGTCTGTTTAACAGTTCTGAATCTGTTCATCAGTTTTGAGTCCGTTCTTCAGTTCTGAGCCCATTTATCAGTTCTGAGTCCGTTCATCAGTTCTGAGTCTGTTTAACAGTTCTGAGTCTGTTCATCAGTTTTGAGTCCGTTCTTCAGTTCTGAGCCCATTTATCAGTTCTGAGTCCGTTCATCAGTTCTGAGTCTGTTTAACAGTTCTGAGTCTGTTCATCAGTTTTGAGTCCGTTCATCAGTTCTGAGCCCATTTATCAGTTCTGAGTCCGTTCATCAGTTCTGAGTCTGTTTATCAGTTTTGAGTCCGTTCATCAGTTTTGAGTTTGTTCATCAGTTTTGAGTCCATTCATCAGTTCTGAGTCCGTTCATCAGTTCTGAGTCTGTTTATCAGTTTTGAGTCCGTTCATCAGTTTTGAGTTCGTTCATCAGTTTTGAGTCCGTTCATCAGTTTTGAGTCTGTTCATCAGTTTTGAGTCTGTTCATCAGTTTTGAGTTTGTTCATCAGTTTTGAGTCCGTTCATCAGTTTTGAGTCCGTTCATCAGTTTTGAGTCTGTTCATCAGTTTTGATTCTGTTCATCAGTTTTGAGTTCGTTCATCAGTTTTGAGTCCGTTCATCAGTTTTGAGTCCGTTCATCAGTTTTGAGTCTGTTCATCAGTTTTGAGTCTGTTCATCAGTTTTGAGTTCGTTCATCAGTTTTGAGTCCGTTCATCAGTTTTGAGTCCGGCCATCCAGTGGCGGACTTAGACATTTTGGGGCCCCAGGCAAACCTTTGTAAAGGGGCCCTCCCCCAAGTCAGCCTAAATGTACCATTAGGCCCTGCCCTGAAGGTCAAAGATTTTCATGTTCATAGTCTAATACTGGGAACTAGACAATAAAAACAACTGGGTTTTTTTTCTCTACTTTAATAAGGTACAACTATCCTTTAAAGTCTTTTTGCAAAACATGTTTTATTATTATCTCGGGGTCTTGTTCACGAATGAGGGAAAACTGGAGCGTGAGATCGATAGGCGGATAGGTGCAGCATCCGCAGTGAAGCGGGTGCTGTACCGGTCTGTCGTGGTGAAGAGAGAGCTGAGTCAAAAGGCAAAGCTCTCAATTTACCGATCGATCTACGTTCCCACCCTCATCTATGGTCATGAGCTTTGGGTTGTGACCGAAAGAACGAGATCTCGGATACAAGCGGCTGAAATGAGTTTTCTCCGCAGGGTGTCTGGACTCTCCCTTAGAGATAGGGTGAGAAGCTCAGTCATCCGGGAGGGACTCGGATTAGAGCCGCTGCTTCTCCACATCGAGAGGAGCCAGTTGAGGTGGCGACCCGACCCCGGATAAGAGGAAGAAAATGGATGGATGGATGTTTTATTATTGCAATAAAAGGCTCTAAATCAAGTCTTACACCAAAATTCAACAACACTAAATAAACACAAACGAATACAGAGGGTAGATGTGAGCAATACAGTAGAAATATATTTTCCTAAATTATAAGATTTTCACAACTTTAATTCTTTTAACGTTATATTACATATTCTGTAACAGGGAACAGTTGTTAGATCAATGTGAAAAAGTGAGTGTGTGTAGTTGAGATGTGGTACTTTGAGATTAATTCACACACTGGCTCGATGTCCAGGCATGAGACACTTTTTACAGCATTAAGTGATCATGAATTACCTTGATTATTCAGCTGGACTTCTATGAAAGTTGTCTTCTGTCTTGTTTCTGGTCTTTAATGATGCATGTTTAAAGACTGCATCTGAAAAAAACAACAAATATGTTAGTGTTGGAGGAAATAAAAGAAAAAATAAGACATTATTACATTTAACACATGTGAAGGCTCTCATTTATCCAAGTTTCCATAATTAAGACTGAAAGTTTTGACTTCTTTTTAAACCTTAAAACTTACACAGACTGTAAGACGTACTGTAAACTAAATGACTCAAATAATGTCACAGATTTTTCCACCTGGATTATTGAGCATGCATCAGGGAATGTCACTTTTCATTTATATCAATTTTTACATTTTAGATAACATTTTAATTTAGCAATCCTAGCCTTTTGATTCTGTTGTTTTAAACTAACAGTGGCATTTCTGTCCAAAGCAAACCTGTCATTATTAAAAAACACATTTTTGCATTACTCTGAAAGCTATAAGTTGTGCTTTATAATGTATTTAATGGAGGGACTATGGACCAAATAACAAAACAATGATAGTCTGATGAAGTTTTAACAGTCAAATATTTTGTAAAATGGTTGAGAAAAAAAATTAATAGATAACTGTGGAATATTTTAGATCTATTCTATTCAATGTAAAGTCCGAATAATTTAATAATACTGTATACTAAGCAAGCAGGGCAGAGAGCTAAAGTAGGTAAAATATATAATCCCCTCTCTCCTACTTAAGTCAGAAGATTTAGGTCGAATATCTTTTAATATTTTGATACAGAAAGAAAACGTGAAAATAGTGGTTGTCTCAGCTGATTACTGTTAGGATTTCTTTTACCCAACCTACAAAATAATTTCTAAAACTCGTACCTCATCATCTTGCTGTGAATCCTCGTCTTTATCTTCATCTTGAGTCACTGCCTCGGCGCCATTGACTTCCTCCTGGATCCTGATGTCCGGTGTCCCATGCAATCTTCACAGAACACCGGCGGCGGTTCCGCCACACTTTTAAATGGGCCGCTGCCGCTCGTGACCGTCATTAGCAGTTGATGAAGTTTTAGAATTCGACCCATTAAAAAAGGTTGTCACTTTCGGTAGTGAAGAAACATACGTTATTGTTTTTTGACGCTTTTTACGTTTTTCAGCTCCGCTTTTCTGTCTCCTGTCTCCCGCTTCCTTCTCAAACAGCAGGCGAGCATACAGCACTTCCTGGATTAGTGGGTGACGTCATGACGCATGACGGAATAGTCCATTTTAGTAGGGGGGTACAGAACTCAACCGTTTTTTCTGTTGCGTTTTTAAAGATAGTTTTCATCGTAACTATAATTATTTTTATGTTAAACGTACATTAACAAGCAGGAGCAATGTTAGGGATGTAGGTGACGGCTGGGGCTTCTGCTTATTGGCGGCCCATGCTCATTGGTGGCCCCAGGCAGCGGCCTCATTCGCCTTAATGGTAGATCCGCCACTGCGTCCATCAGTTTTGAGTTCGTTCATCAGTTTTGAGTTCGTTCATCAGTTTTGAGTTCGTTCATCAGTTTTGAGTTCGTTCATCAGTTTTGAGTTCGTTCATCAGTTTTGAGTCCGTTCATCAGTTTTGAGTTCGTTCATCAGTTTTGAGTCCGTCCATCAGTTTTGAGTTCGTTCATCAGTTTTGAGTTCGTTCATCAGTTTTGAGTCCGTAGTTCGTTCATCAGTTTTGAGTCTGTTCATCAGTTTTGAGTCTGTTCATCAGTTTTGAGTTCGTTCATCAGTTTTGAGTCCGTTCATCAGTTTTGAGTCCGTTCATCAGTTTTGAGTCCGTTCATCAGTTTTGAGTATGTTCATCAGTTTTGAGTTTGTTCATCAGTTTTGAGTCCGTTCATCAGTTCTGAGCCCATTTATCAGTTTTGAGTCCGTTCATCAGTTTTGAGTCTGTTCATCAGTTTTGAGTTCGTTCATCAGTTTTGAGTCCGTTCATCAGTTCTGAGCCCATTTATCAGTTCTGAGTCCGTTCATCAGTTCTGAGTCCGTTGATCAGTTCTGAGCTCTCTCTGTGTTCCTGACAAGCAGCAGACCATTTTGTACAGTCTCACCTGGAGGGTGCTTGTCACAGCAGCAGAGGCACATACAGGCCAGACACGGTTACAACAACGTTGTGAGTCATTTTTGATGTTGTTTTGAGCAAAAAATAATAATCTAGAAATAGTGTCATTTTATGGGTGGCACGATGACTTAGTAGAACTGTTCCCTCTCAGCAAGTTAGTTGCCGGTTCAAATCCCGGCCCGGGACCTTTCTGGGTGGAGTTTGCATGTTCTCTCTGTGCATGCATGGGTTTTCTCCGGATATTCCAGTTTCTTCACACAGTCCAAAAACATGCATGTTAGTCTGAGTGGTAACTCTAAATTGTCCCTATAGATGTGAGTGAAAGAGTGAATGATTGTTTGTCTCTATGTGTACCTGTGATGGACTTGCGACCCATCCAGGGTGTACCCCGTCTCTCGCACAGTGATTGCTGGGCATGGGCACCAGCGACCCCTGTGACCCAAAATGGAAGAAATGGGTAAAGATAATGGATGGATGGATGATGGATGGATGTTGTATATGTAAACCAGCCACTGTGTCTCTGTGATGTACTGGAAACCTGTCCAGGGTGTCCCCAGCTTCTTGCACAATGATGGCTAAAAATAAAGGCATCAGTGACCCCCATGACCCATAAAGGAAGAAGCAACTACATATAATGGATGGATGGATGCCATGTTTCCAAAAACTATTTTAAGAACAAATAAA
>JBBPBX010043755.1:0-13368 GCA_038048925.1 Garcialebias charrua
AACAAAACCTCGTGATACTTTTTTTAAAATAAGTTCATTCATTTTATAAGAATGAAATACAACAAATAACATATATATAAAAAATGAAAAGAAAAAACATAAAATGAAAGGTAGCAGATGAAGAAAATATCTTGATAAATCTGCTCCTTTTTTCATCTAATACAAACTAAGTGCTCTATAATAACTAAATAAGTAAACAACTCGTTTAACCAATAATTATATATACTGTATATTCAATACAGTCATTTATATTTGTTCAACAAATCAACTATAACAAGTTTTTTAAAGACAGGAATCGATTTGGCTTCCTTAAAAACTGACTTTAAATTATTCCACAATCCAACACCCTGTATCACAGTAGATCTTCCCTTCAAACTTGTTCTGAATTTCTGTTTGACAAAAATATATTTTCCCTTGAGATTATAGTTGCCAGCTCTTTTGACAAAATACATTTGGATATTTGATGGTAACATACAATTATGAGCTCTATACATAAGTTGCAAAATGTTATAATCTACTAAATCATAAATTTTCAGTAGATTCATTTGACAAAACAATTCATTAGATGGGTGGCAGTAATGTTTTCTTGTTATAACTCTTATAACTTTTTTCTGCAAAATAAAAAGAGGGAATGTGTTGGTTTTACAAGCTTTGTCCCATACACTTATACAATAAATGAGATGTAGCACAGCAATTGAATTATACAATAGATACAATGCTTTATCATTAAATAGATATCTAACTTTATAAAATACTGCAATTGATTTGGATATTTTTGTTTTGACCAAATTGATATGTTGTTTCCATGACAGCTTATCATCAATAACTACACCCAAGAATTTTACCTCATTGACTCTTTGAATCAATGAGTTATCGATCAGAAATGGAATATCAATTGAATGTTTTTTAATTACTAAATATCATGTAGTTTGTTTTCTCCAAATTTTATGACAATTTGTTAAGTCTAAACCAATTTTCAGTCTTTAGAAACTCATTCATCAATAAATCCAGTAATTGATTGATATTATTTCCAGAACAGAAAAAAGTTGTGTAATCAGCAAAAAGAATGCATTTCATGAAATTATACACTTTAACTATATCGTTAACATACAAAATGAATAATTTCGGCCCGAGAATGGATCCCTGAGGTACCCCACATGTAACCGTACATTGCTCTGATTTCACATCGTCCAATTGCACATATTGTTTTCTGTTGTCTAAGTAACTACACACCCAATTTAGGGCTAAACCTCTTATTCCGTATTTGTGTAATTTGTTAAGGAGAATACTATGATTAACAGTGTCAAATGCTTTTTTTAAGTCAACAAAAACACTAACACAATATTGTTGTTGGTCAACAGCAGTAGATACTTGTTCAACAAAATCCATAAGTGCCATTGATGTAGAATGACCACTTCTAAAACCATATTGATTATTCGTGATAATGTTGTGTTGTTCAATGAATTTGTCTAATCTAATACTGAATAATTTCTCCAAGATTTTAGAAAACTGTGGTAATAGTGATATTGGTCTATAATTATTAAATTCACATTTGTCACCGGTTTTGAAAAACGGTACCACTTTAGCTACCTTCATTCCATCTCTGAACTTGAACTCCTCCTCTTGACGCAGAACCTCACCCTCGACCTGAAGAGAACAATCCACCATTTTCCGGTTGAGGACCATGGCCTCAGATTTGGAGGTGCTGATCCTCATCCCAGCTGCTTCACACTCGGCTGCAAACCGCTCCAGTGAGAGCCGAAGATCACGAAACAATAACGACAACAGGACCACATCATCTGCAAAGAGCAGAGGTGGAATCCTGAGGACACCGAACCGGAACAATAATATAAACTTTAAAACATATAACAATATAATATATTATATTATACAATAATATACAATAGTATAAACAACAATAATATAAACAATAAAAAAGAAACAGTAATCTAAGATATATATACAAAATAATAATAATAGTATAATGCAATGTATTAAATGTTTATGTGCCCTTTTACATTTTTGGGCAATTTGTTGAAGTAATTTTGAGAAAATTTGAGCTTTAAGAATTTTTCTTAATTCCTGTGAAACATCAAAGGTGATACCTCACTGGGCTCTGACTAGCTGCAGCCGAATGTGTTCAAGAAATGTTGTGCAACAAATTTTCTCTCAAAATCATCAGTGTCTGGAACCCTTCCTAATTTTATCTAACACCTGTAATTTGACACTGAATAACTTTGCACTGCTCTCCTCTGACAGAGCATATGTCCAGTATAAAAACCACACTTATGATACACAATAAATGTTTAAAATGGTCCAAGTCTGTCTATTTATTTAGTAGGTGTACTTCTAATGGGAAGAACACACAAGTTGATAGGAACACGGAGCTCAAAGACAGCAAAGCAAGAAAACATGGTCACGTTGTCCTCCAGCACGCTGCAGCACAGGGGTGTTCAATTCTGCAGGACCACTATTCTGTTTTTAGATGTGCCTCTGTTCCAACACGCCTGATTTAAATCAATTAATCATTAACAAGCTTCTATAGGAGATGAAGAGGTAATTCAGCCATTGAATCAGGTGTGTTGGAGCAGAGTAACAAAGTGCACCATGGAGGATAGTGGCCCTCCAGGACCATCTGTGCTATAGCAACGTAACTGAGGGACAGCTCAGGAAATCCAAGCCAATCCTAACTATAGGTTCAATCAAAAAGTAAGGTCTTAAATCTGGTCTTAAAAATGCACAGTGTCCGATTTATTTTTAATTTTATTTCCGAAAAACACTAAGAACAAAAAAAAAAAAAAAGTTTTGAGAAACTCTAGGAACCGCACGTAAACCTGCAGTCAAGGAGCGCACACAGTTCAGTCTAGTTGCACATGACATGTATTACTAACATTAAAGCTTTTTCTGACTAAATTGTGACAATGGTGAAATATCTCCAAGCAACATGGCAAGAGTTACCGAACACAGGACAAAACAGGACATGCTCAAAATACCAAAAAGATGGAAAAAAAACAACAACTTTGGGGCTCACTGTCCAACTATCATTATGTATTTATTTATTTTTTAATAGCAAAACCAATTAAATAAAACAAACACGCTCAGGACGGCTGCCAACAACAACTCCATTAACATGACGCTTCTCTCTTTTCAGGATTGAGTCAGCTGCAAGGGAAAACGGGACTGTTGAAAAGAATTAACGGTAGGTGGTACAGGGCAGACATTTCTAATTTTAAGTCGTGTTTTATGACAATTGGAGAAAAAATAACGTTACAGTCTTCAAATCACAGCGTTGCCTACAATAAGGCATTGTTTCTGTCTTGCCAATAATAACAGAACACCTTGCAGCGTGTTTCTTGAACTTAGCACAGAATCTTCAGCCGTTCTGCTTGCCAAGCGATTCCCCTGTGTGTCTTTTTAAGGAGCTCAACAAGGGGGAGGTGCACAGAACAGCAGCATTCCCACTGTTCATGCCACTGCTCCTACTCCCTCTTTTCCACACATACACACACACACACACACATCCCCCAAACAGAAAGGACAAATAGAAACCATCTGGTTCCTGCAATTCTCCACTCAATGTAATAAGGACTTGATCTTCAGAAGAGAAGTTGTCATATTGAGGCAAATAATCAGAGCAGGTTTTCATCACAGTCTAAACGAGATAAAACATATAAAGTTGCATGAACGTGCGCATGCTCACTAACATACATGTGCTGTTTTATACAATTCCCCTCTCAAACGTTAGCACATCATTATACTGTTCAAAGAAAAAAATAACGTAGTGCTGCTATTTTTTTATTCAAGTTTAACTTCAGCTGTTCATTCACCCATTGGTCCACATGATAGATTTTAAAACTTCTCTTTTGTAATTGATGTCGAATTTTGATAGCATCTACATTTTCATTCAGTGCGATAAAGAATTACAGTGGAATCTCTCTACCATTGAAACGTTTTTTTAAAAAAACCAAAACAAAGAGGAGCGAAGATTCTTCTTATCTCAGCTGTGATCATAACCTACTAAACCAATAACTATATTTGCAGATTTCCAGTGGATTCTCAATTGTATGGTAGACGTCTCAATTGATGTAAATGCGGAGAAAAAAATTGCAACCTTTGAATGAATTAACCACAACAGAAGGAAGTTAGAAAACAAAGCCAAATTATAGTATAATTTAAAATAGTTATAAACTGAAACATTGTTAAATATTTTATTGTTCATGTAACAAACTTGATATATTTTAAGTGAGAGTGATAACTGTTTAAATTCAGACAGCTTCAGGAAAATAAGAGACAGAAAAGAGCAGGCAGAAAGGCACACCAATGCAACACAAAATAGGAAAAAAATATATATACCGGTATATAAATCTGTAAATATGTAATATGTTGATAATAATTTCTATCTATCATTTAAGATCTAGCATCAGTGCAGCAAACAGGTATGTCCTTTGTCCAAGCAAATGTAGGATTTAAACCAGTCGGCATGACTGCAGAAGAAAAAATGTTTTAAGCCAAATGCAATGCAATTATGATTACTGTACGGTAGTATTTTTTTTTCAGCCATTAAGTTTTTAATCATCAAGATTATTTAAAATTGTATTTGAATGTCTTTATTCTGTTCAAATTTAGCAATAAAATCATGAAGCAAAATAATATCCCATTCAGAATTCCAAAAAATTGGCATCATAATTGAGGATATTCATTTTGTACGTATTTTTCTGTGTGACTGGTGTGCTTTTAAACGTGCCTCTAAGGCTGTGTACATTCATTATCCCTCCATCATTTCTGTTTTTAACTGTTCTTTTACTTTACACCACATTTTTAACCAAAACATTAATTGATCCATAATTAAATATATTTTCATTACGTCTTAAACCTTTTCTTAACAACAGTAGCACAAAACTGCAACCCTTATTTTCGACAATCCTACTCATTTGATCTCTATATTCAAATTCCTTTTTAAACAGAGCTATTTGAGCCAAAGCTGGATTTTTTTATGGTATGTTTGTGTTTGGCTGTTCTTCAGTTGTTAGAGAGCAGTTTATCTGCAGTGCATGTACAGTAGCAGCAGTGTTACACACACAGCTTGACATCAGCTCATTCATCTGGTTGACCTGTGCGTTGTCAATGCTCCTAATGAGGGAGGCTGTCTGTGCACACTTCCCCTTTGTCCTCGCACCGGCCTCCTTTTCTCTCCAATGTACAACCACAATTTTAAATTCATATAGGCTATGATGCTCCCTAATCAGCAGACGTGCAGCTTTATTATGTTTGACCTGCATCTCGTTTTAATGGTGAGGAACAAATTAGGCTGGCTCTGAGAATTAAAAAAAAAAGGTAAAAATAATTTTGCTTTAGGTGCTTCAGCTGTGTTTTATGTGGGATGATTTTTGCTGAACTGAAACTAATGCATGCATACATAGGAACCAGACACTCACGGGTGAAAGGATCTGAGGCAGAGGGGTTAACGCTGTCGCTGCTATCCCCACTCTCACTGCAGGAGACCTCATCATCAGACTCCCGCACAGAAGAGCACGGGGAGGAGGAGGCTTCCACCTCGTCAAATTTTCTCTTCAGTATTCCGCTCATGGCCTGCCGCATCTGCACCTGAAACCGAGATACAGCAAAAGGGGCCACACATTATTTAATATCCAGTTTAGGACCTTCATAATCTCCTGTTCACTCAATTAGCCACCAACCTTAACTTCCCCAACCACCACACATGCGCTCGCGCACACACATGCGCGTGCACACACACACACACACACACACACACTTGCTGCTGTCCCAGGTTCCAGTGTTCCCTGGGCCATTGATCACATTGGCACAAAGGAGCAAAGAGGGAACAATAAAGCTGCTAATTACAAACTACATCTGCCACAGAAGAAGTTCATTCCACTGAGTTTGATTGAGAGGTTCAAGAAAAAATAGAGACTGGTCCAATATGGCCTGCTCTGCAACCCATCAGTATAAACTTTGGAATAAAGCCAATTATCTACAGTACTAGGTTCCATTGAAAGTTTTTTTTTTTATTATCAATAATGTTTTTACAATTAAAAAACAAAAAACAAACACTGGATTGCATTTTTTAACAGAACAATTCATAGCTAAACAACGTTATGTCTCAGAAATACAGGTAGTCCCCGATTTACGAGCGCTCTGATCTACGAGGTTCCAGACTTACGAGCTGGCGAATTTTTGGAAAAAACGCAAAAAATACTGAGTTTTCATGTGTTTTTTCACCACAGTTAGTTAGCTAAGCATATGGACACACGTTTCCGATCATTTTTATGCACTCATAAGCAGTTTTTGGATGAAAATAGAGTGTTTTTAGTCGCGCTAGCGAAACCGTTCCAATTTACGAGCGAAATTCCGGACTTACGAGAGACATGGCAACCGTTCCGAAATACGAGATTTCCGGTTTACGAGCGCCTCGTTGTAACGGATCTCGCTCGTAAATCGGGGACTACCTGTATACTCAGTCAATTAGAATATAATAGTTAAGAAGTGGAGTTATTAGTAGTCCCTCGCTACTTTGCAGTTTGACTTTGGCGGACTCGCTCTATTGCATTTTGAGAATGTACAGGCCAAGTGCTCCTTGTCTTACTGGACCTTACATCTGCTTTTTATACCATTGACCATGAGATCTTCATCGCTAGGTTAGAGCAGTGGGTGGGTATCACAGGGTCAGCTTTAGATCCTACCTCGATGACAGATCCTTTTGTGTCTCCATCAAAGATTTTAGTTCAGCATCGGCAGCGCTTAAATGTGGGGTACCGCAGGGGTCCATCCTCGGTCCTCTTCTATTTTCTTTATACCTGCTGCCACTAGGTGTTATTTTCCAGAAACATAGCATGCCCTTTCACTTCTACTCCAATGACTGCCAAATCTACTTACCCCTAAAGCCCCCGGTAGAGCTCAGCGTACATGCAGTACGCCTCTGTACGACGTATGTACGCAGAGGCACAAGCGTAGCCCCGCAGGGCACAAACGCGCAAAGCTCTTTTTTACGACTGCGTACGCGATGCGCGTTGTCTCACAATAAACTGGCCGTGGCCGGACTGTTTTGTATGTTACACAAATGAATTAAATTCCTCTTCTTTATCGCTGATCGGGCCTTTTCTTTTGTTTTTTTGCCAAAAGTCAAGTAATCGCTTCTTCCTCCGTTCACTCCATGACTGAAATGAATGAATTCAGGTCCTACCTGGCTGCGCGAGGTTTTAAATATTTCCTGGTGGGCTGTGGGCTGCAGGAAAAGCGCTCCCTGTTTTTATTTTTATTTCTTAGAACTTTTTATTAACATATAAAGTAGAAACACCGCAGCAGAACACCGCAGCAGAACACCGCAGCAGAACACCGCAGCGGGCTGCAGTGGGCTGCTCATGAGTTCTCTCACCCGAGCGGTCAATCATTTCAGTAGGCGTGTCAGCAAGTGACCAATCAGCAACCTCAGTTTGTCCTGCTCTGCGCGCAGCTGCTCAAATTACAACAAGGATTTGGAAAGAAAACGCGAGCATTTGACGCGAGAACGAAAGCAGAGCTGTGCCAGCGAACGCGTGCGCACAGAATGCGCGCGTAGAGTGGCGTACAGGCAGTACGCTGAGTTCTACCGGGGGCTTTAGACACAATGGTACATGCTCTATTCAACCTCTGCTTGACTGCCTGGCTGACATCAGGGACTGGATGGAGTTAAATTTCTTACGTTTCAATGAGAAGAAGTCTGAAGTCATGTTGCTTCCTCCCAATGACACAATCATCAACCACTGCATCAACGTTTCCGTTCTAGCCCTGCTAGAGAAACAAATAATCACTAATCTGGGAGTGATAATGGATCCTTCCTTGAAACTTGACAGTCATGTAAACATGATTGTTAAATCCTGTTTTTTCCAGCTGAGGTGGCTGTCTAAGCTGAAGCCCATATTGTCCCAAAAATTTGGAGACAGTAATACACATGCATTCATCACATCCAGGCTCGGTTACTGCAACTCCCTCCTGTTTGGTATTGGTCAGATCTCCATTGCACGACTACAACTGGTACAGAATGCAGCAGCCCAATTTTTAACCAGTACAGGCAAAAGAGAACATATTACCCCAGTTTTGGCCTCCCTGCACTGGCTACTGGTTCACCTTTGAATCCAGATCAAAATACTCATGTATGTCTATAACTCACTAAACAGCTATGCACCCGAGCGGTCAATCATTTCAGTAGGCGTGTCAGCAAGTGACCAATCAGCAACCTCAGTTTGTCCTGCTCTGCGCGCAGCTGCTCAAATTACAACAAGGATTTGGAGCGAAAACGCGAGCATTTAACGCGAGAACGAAAGCAAAGCTGTGCCAGCGAACGCGTGCGCACAGAATGCGCGCGTAGAGTGGCGTACAGGCAGTACGCTGAGTTCTACCGGGGGCTTTAGACACAATGGTACATGCTCTATTCAACCTCTGCTTGACTGCCTGGCTGACATCAGGGACTGGATGGAGTTAAATTTCTTACGTTTCAATGAGAAGAAGTCTGAAGTCATGTTGCTTCCTCCCAATGACACAATCATCAACCACTGCATCAACGTTTCCGTTCTAGCCCTGCTAGAGAAACAAATAATCACTAATCTGGGAGTGATAATGGATCCTTCCTTGAAACTTGACAGTCATGTAAACATGATTGTTAAATCCTGTTTTTTCCAGCTGAGGTGGCTGTCTAAGCTGAAGCCCATATTGTCCCAAAAAAATTGGAGACAGTAATACACATGCATTCATCACATCCAGGCTCGGTTACTGCAACTCCCTCCTGTTTGGTATTGGTCAGATCTCCATTGCACGACTACAACTGGTACAGAATGCAGCAGCCCAATTTTTAACCAGTACAGGCAAAAGAGAACATATTACCCCAGTTTTGGCCTCCCTGCACTGGCTACTGGTTCACCTTTGAATCCAGATCAAAATACTCATGTATGTCTATAACTCACTAAACAGCTATGCACCCTCCTATCTCAATAATCTGCTGCAGCCATATGTCCCACCGCCAAGGGCAGCCGGCCAATAAGGGGCGCTAGGGCGCCGCCCCACTGGAACTTCTGGAGCTATTCACCATTTTACATTGAAGACTTAAAACATTTTAATAAAAATGAAAAGAAATGAGAGGGGCGGAGCTGTCAACTGACCACTACCTGGTGGTGAGTTGGCTCCGATGGTGAGGGAGGATGCCGGTCAGACCTGGCAGACCCAAACGTATTGTGAGGGTCTGCTGGGAACGTCTGGCAGAGTCTCCCGTAAGACGGAGCTTTAACTCCCACCTCCGGGAGAGCTTTGAACACGTTCCGAGGGAGTCGGGGGACATTGAGTCAGAGTGGGCCATGTTCCGCGCCTCTATTGTCGAGGTAGCTTATCAGAGCTGTGGCCGCAAGGTTGTTGGTGCCTGTCGTGGTGGCAACCCTCGAACCCGGTGGTGGACACCGGCGGTGAGGGATGCTGTCAAGCTGAAGAAGGAGTCCTATTGGGCCTTTTTGGCCTGTGGGACCCCGGAAGCAGCAGATAGGTACCGGCAGTCCAAGCGGCATGCGGCTCGGGTGGTTGCTGAGGCAAAAACTCGGGCATGGGAGGAGTTCGGAGAGGCCATGGAGAATGACTTCCGTACGGCTTCGAGGCGATTCTGGTCCACCATCCGGCGTCTCAGGGGGGGAAAGCGGTACGCGACCAACACCATTTATGGTGGGGATGGCGTGCTGTTGACCTCAACTCGGGATGTTGTGAGTCGGTGGGCGGAATACTTCGAAGACCTCCTCAATCCTACTGGCACGTCTTCCACTGAGGAAGCGGAGCCTGGGGACTTTGGGTCGGGCTCTCCAATCTCTGGTGCTGAGGTCACCGAGGTGGTTAAAAAGCTCCGCGGTGGCAGGGCTCCGGGGGTGGATGAGATTCGCCCTGAGTTCCTTAGGGCTCTGGATGTTGTGGGGTTGTGTTGGCTTACGCGACTCTGCAATATCGCGTGGACATCGGGGGCAGTTCCCTTGGATTGGCAGACTGGGGTGGTGGTTCCCCTATTCAAAAAGGGGGACCGTAGGGTGTGTTCCAACTATAGGGGGATCACACTCTTAAGCCTCCCTGGTAAGGTCTATTCAGGGGTTCTGGAGAGGAGGGTCCGTCGGATAGTCGAACCTCGGATTCAGGAGGAGCAGTGTGGTTTTCGTCCTGGTCGTGGAACACTGGACCAGCTCTACACCCTCAGCAGGGTCCTGGAGGGCGCGTGGGAGTTTGCCCAACCAGTTTACATGTGCTTTGTGGACTTGGAAAAGGCATTCGACCGCGTCCCTCGGGGGGTTCTGTGGGGGGTACTCCGGGAGTATGGGGTACCAGGCCCTTTGATATGGGCTGTTAGGTCCCTGTACGACCGGTGTCAGAGCTTGGTCCGCATTGCCGGCAGTAAGTCAGGCTCGTTTCCAGTGAGAGTTGGACTCCGCCAAGGTTGCCCTTTGTCACCGATTCTGTTCATAACTTTTATGGACAGAATTTCTAGGCGCAGCCAAGGTGTTGAGAGGATCCGTTTTGGTGGCCTTAGAATCGCTTCTCTGTTTTTTGCAGATGATGTGGTCCTATTGGCTTCATCAGGTCGTGATCTACAGCTTTCGCTGGAGCGGTTTGCAGCCGAGTGTGATGCGGCCGGGATGAGGATCAGTTCCTCCAAATCCGAGGCCATGGTCTTGAGCCGGAAAAGGGTAGAGTGCCCTCTCCGGGTCGGGGAGGAGGTCCTGCCCCAAGTGGAGGAGTTTAAGTATCTCGGGGTCTTGTTCACGAATGAGGGAAAACTGGAGCGTGAGATCGATAGGCGGATAGGTGCAGCATCCGCAGTGAAGCGGGCGCTGTACCGGTCTGTCGTGGTGAAGAGAGAGCTGAGTCAAAAGGCAAAGCTCTCAATTTACCGATCGATCTACGTTCCCACCCTCATCTATGGTCATGAGCTTTGGGTTGTGACCGAAAGAACGAGATCTCGGATACAAGCGGCTGAAATGAGTTTTCTCCGCAGGGTGTCTGGACTCTCCCTTAGAGATAGGGTGAGAAGCTCAGTCATCCGGGAGGGACTCGGAGTAGAGCCGCTGCTTCTCCACATCGAGAGGAGCCAGTTGAGGTGGCTCGGGCATCTGGTTAGGATGCCTCCTGGACGCCTCCCTGGTGAGGTGTTCCGGGCATGTCCCACCGGGAGGAGACCCAGAGGAAGACCCAGGACACGCTGGAGGGACTATGTTTCTCGGCTGGCCTGGGAACACCTTGGGATTCCCCCAGAGGAGCTGCTCCAAGTGGCTGGGGAGAGGGAAGTCTGGGCCTCCCTACTTAGGCTGCTACCCCCACGACCCGACCCCGGATAAGCGGAAGAAAATGGATGGATGGATGAAATAATAAAATAAAAATACCTCGAAATATATGCATATATGTTTTTAGTTGTGTAGGATGAATATTTTATAAGTAATGATGAGTTATAATGTTTGTTTCAAAAAATGTTTTCTGATTGGTGACATATTTCCGGTCCTGGGGTCGCATGAATCTTATCCATAGACTCTCGTTATAAATGGTGCATGCGCAGTTATTCCACAACATTACAAAACAATGGGGAGATGCTGGGTGCAGATTTCGGTGCCCTGGACACGTCCAACGTGAGCTGTACCTACCGATCATGTACTTCCTGTCTTTTTTTTTTTGTTGGGAAATGAGCCGTGCAATGACAAGCAGGCTAGCTGCAAGTAGGTTTTAAATCATTGAAAGCCCTTTATCTAATGCCTATTTGCCATTTCTGACTGATATGTCTCTAAACTTTTAGATGGCTCAGTTTGTGAAAAAGCCTTCAGCTGACTGTTTATTCTAAAAGTTGCAACTGGTGAGTTTGTTTCTGCAGCTAGCATGCTAATGCTAGTCTTTATCTAATGCTTATATTATTATATTACCATTCCTGACTGATATGCCTCTCAACTTTTAGAAGTCTCTGTGAAAAAACCTTCAGCTGACTGCAAGTGGGAACTGGTGAGGTTTTTTTTTGTTTGTTTGTGGAGTTAGGATGCCAGCGCTAGCCTCCAGGTTATTGTACTGGACTCTGATGGCTATATTTATTTCAATTTGATTATAAAAAATGATCAAACATTAATAATTCCATCCATCCATCCATTTTCTTCCACTTATCCGGGGTCGGGTCGCGGGGGTAGCAGCCTAAATAGGGAGGCCCAGACTTCCCTCTCCCCAGCCACTTGGAGCAGCTCCTCTGGGGGAATCCCAAGGCGTTCCCACGCCAGCCGAGAAACATAGTCCCTCCAGCGTGTCCTGGGTCTTCCTCTGGGTCTCCTCCCGGTGGGACATGCCCGGAACACCTCACCAGGGAGGCGTCCAGGAGGCAACCAGACATTAATAATTGTATATACTAAATGTAACTGGTGGTGTTTTACTATTTCTTAACACTGTATTGATCTGGAAAATGAAAACAAAAGCCTCATGAGAGTAACTAGCTCTTATTAACATTGAAACATTTAAGTCAGAGTCAGAGAGTCAGAGTCAGAGAGAATTTATTGTCATTTGCACCGCATGTAGTACATGTGTTGAAAACGAGATTATGTACACAGGGTCCCAGTTACATCCAACAACAAATGCAAGAGAAAAACAATAATAACATCTAGGATTAACTAAGAGAGACATCAGCTAGTAATACACTAAGCCCTAATGTAGTAGAAAAACATCATTATAAACAGCAGCACGAACATGAGCAGATGGTCACAGATGAACGCAGCAACAAGAAACAGATCAGCATCAGCATGATGTGACATTTTGCAGTGTTTATTCTTATTATTTATTTATTCATGAGTCTGACAGCCTCAGGGTAGAAGCTGTTCCTCAGTCTAGTGGTTCTACATTTGATGCTCCTCAACCTCCGTCCCGAGGGGAGTGGTGCAAAGAGTGAGTGTGCTGGGTGAGTGAGGTCTTTCATGATGCAGGTGGCTCTTTTTCTGCATCTGGAGGTGTAAATGTCTGTGATGGTGGGGAGACTGACTCCCACAGACTTCTGTGCAGCCTTCACCACTCTTTGTAGAGCTTTCCTCTCTGCAACTGTGCAGCCTCCATGCCACACGTTGATGCTGGAGCACAGGACGCTCTCCACTGCACACCTGTAGAACGAGGTGAGGACTGAGCTTCTCAGACCGGCTCGTCGTTTAAGGTACATTTATATGGTGAAATGCTATATACTGTATATGCTAAGGTGCATTAGGACCTTTGAAATTAGGAATATTTAAGAGAACCAGTACTAAAAAAAAGAACTTGATTCTATTTATATTATGAACTTATATATATAGTATATATACAGTATATACTGTATATATATAGTATATATATACAGTATATATA
>JBBPBX010043755.1:13435-27775 GCA_038048925.1 Garcialebias charrua
ATATATATATATATATATATATATATATATATATATATATATACAGCAAACCCCCTACTTACGACTCCATCGACCTACGAACAACGGGACCTACGAACGTATCATATTTAATAAAAATATGAAATTACTGTATTAAATTTTTTTTTTTTTTTTGTGTTTAAATGTTCTTAATTTCATGTGTACATCACTTTGTTGCAGCTGTGGTTGTTTTAAAGGCTTTATAAATAATAATTATGATAAAAATGATCATTTCTGATCATTTTTGAGCAATCTTGGGCAGCAGGAAGTAGGTCTTCAGTTTACACGGTCACAAATTAATGTAGAACACCGGACGCCATTTTAGGTTCAGTCACGGGGGTCTCCGGTCACAAATTAATGTAGAACACCGGACGCCATTTTAGGTTAGCTGCCGGGAGCTGGCCTGACCAGGATCGCATCATATGGATTAATTACTAGCTGGAATCGCTCTGTGAGCTCTGTGGACGTCTCAGGCTGGAAGAGCAGCCGCTCTGTGAGCTCTGTGGACGTCTCAGGCTGGAAGAGCAGCTGCAGATTGATCGCCGATCGCGCCGCCGCTCCAACACCAGCTCATGGCCTGGCTAGCAGAAGCTAGCCAGCTAGCTAACACAGGCCTTGAGCAGCTGCCGTGGTTAGCTCGCCTGCCGCCGCGCTGCTCGGCCCGACAACAATCAACGCATGGCAACCTAAGATGTCGGCTTTGACCATCTCAAAGTAAGAAAATATATTTTTATTTATTCTGTAAATGTGAATAGCAATGTTTAACATTACAGTACACTACTGTACATGCTTAAATGTGTGCGCGCGCTCCGTTAGCGGTATTTCCACGACCTACGAACGGAATAAGGACCTACGAACTGGACGCTAATTTCACCCCCTAGCTACGGCAGAATCGAGCTGCGAACCGTTCTTATCTCCCTAACTCGTTCGTAACTAGGGGGCTACCTGTATATATATATATATATATATATATATATATATATATATATATATATATATATATATATATATATATATATATATATATATATATATATATATATATATATATATATATATATATAGTGCATTAACAGAGTACCCGAGTTTTCGACAGATCGAGTGCTTTGACTTCTATCGAGGCTTTTTTGTCCACCTCGGGTACCCGTAGTGACGTCACATTTCACAGCGCGCGGGGTAGCTTTTAGCTTTTAGTAGACGCTACAAAATGGATTCCTGTGTGCGCACGGATGTTAATGGAGCAGGCCGTCTTGTCAAAAAGGTAAAACAGTTTATAATTTTATAAAATGCGCTACTTCGTGTTGACTTTCTTTGTAGTAGATTGTGACAGCAGAGGGCAGTGTTGCAATGCAGGTCCCATATATAACACGGCCGAAACGGCTTCCTCTCTCTCGTTTCACAAACAAAAAAAACAAATATTCATCTCTCTAGAGCTACCAAAAATCTATAAACACAATCTCTAAAAGTAAACCTAAATTGCACAGCTGCAGGCGGTGGTACGGTGTGGCTGTAGCCCCATTTGTTTTTAAGTTTCGGTTTTCATCGCCTTATACTTTCACTTTTAATATTATTAATATAACTAATAGTTTTGTTTTTCCTGTGACTTATGTGCAGTATGATAAATGATAGGAGCATAATAAATGCTCCCAATGCTTTGTTGGTCTTTTTTTTCTTTTTGTAAAGACGTTTTTAGGCATTTATATTTATTTATTTATTTTGCATCGTAAGACACTGTGACGTCATCGGCTACTCGAGCGTCGTTCGAGTTTTTTTATGTTAATGTCGAGGTTAAAAATTATGTACTCGTTCAACCCCTAATATATATATATATATATATATATATATATATATATATATATATATATATATATATATATATATATATATATATATATATATATATATATATATATATATATATATATATATATATATATATATATATATATATATATATATATATATATATATATATATATATATATATATATATATATATATATATATATATATATATATATATATATATATATATATATAAATATATATATATATATATATATATATATATATATATATATATATATATATATATATATATATACATATATATATATACATATATATATATATATATATATATATATATATATATATATATATATATATATATAATTAATATATATTACGTGATTGGGACAGTTTGGATAGTACCTTACAGTAAAAAGCTAATGAGAAGCCAGGTGCCGCCATTTTGTAGTTTTCTCTCAGTAAGCCTCCACTTTATTCCCTCTCATACTGACCACATTTCCAAGAAGGCAACAGGGCCCCATTCAGAAGCCCTGTTTCCTTCTGCTGAAAAAACAAAGTACAGTACAGTAAAGTTTTGATCTGATCGGTGCTCAGCAGATGAAGAGAAGCTGCACTGAGCCCACCGAAATGGACCAGAGCAGAACCAGACCTCCAGACTCATTGGTGAATCTTAAGAGCTGGTAGCCGGTCCACGAGGACTATCAAATGTGGACGTGCACAGAAGGTCCAGAGCCGTTTTGTGGCCCATCGGGACTTTTTTCATCCCGACTTGGACTCAATTCGACAAACTACTGTCACACACCCACCAACAGAAGTTCTGCCCTCCTCCCAAATGTGCTTCAACGAGAACCGGACCTCCAGACTCAGGGGTGAACCTGAGAGCTCCAGGGATGTACTTGTAAGTAAAATTTATTAGCTACATATAAATACATGTTGATACAATTAGTCGGTAACTTAAGAGTTTGGAGGACTGATTTTGGGCTTTGTTGATGCAGGTTAGGTCACTCTGCAGAATCAAACTAGGTCCAACCAGAACCGAGAGTCTAGCTTCTGTTGCTTAGATCAAAGCTAGTACAGTGCCAGTACATAAAATGTGTTAGTTACATACAAGTCCAAAAAAGCTAAGTCTGGTCCTCTGGACATTCAAAAAACAAAACAAAACAAAGCAAAAAAACGGTAGAAACGTTTCGTCTTTCGTCCGAAAGACTTCCTCAGTCTGAGAAGCTGTGTTCAGCTCAGTCTTATTGACCATGCATCAGGGTTACATATAAGTGTTTTGTTCAAATTAGTAGGTGACTTAAGAATTTAGAGGAATGATTGTGGACTTTGATGTTGCTGCAGGTTAGTCTGCAGAAATTAAATGAGTGGCCCTGAACAAGAGTTGTTGCTGTTCTGCAGAGCCTGGAGAATAAAATTTAGTAGCTACATACAGTACTGTATGTATGTTGTTAAAATTGTGTATTTTTAAGAGTTTAGAACATTGCAAGAGTGTGGGAAGGGTTTCTAAAGCCTTAAAATATGTATAAATACTAAAATAAATATAGTGTCCCTACTTAGCGGTTTTTCACTTGTTGCGGTAGAAGGGGGGAAACCTCCGTGATAAACGAGGGACTAATGTATAACACATATGCGAAACCATATGTATTTTCCGCCATACTTGTCGCACCGCCCTATAAGTCACATCAGTCCCCAAATGTGTCTTAAAAAAACTGTAAGTGGGGGAAAAATCCATAAACAAGTCGCTTCACCATATATGTCGCATCTTTTATACGTCACGATGGATGCGTCGTGTTTGTTATACGTCACAGCTGACAACCTGGAAATGTGGGCCGGTGTTGTGCCAAAAATCGATTGGCTGCCAAATGGTGGCGCGCGAGCGTGCACAGGAGAATTTCAACAAGAATTTAACAAATTTAACACTTAAAAACAATTATTTGTTTACTTGAAATTAAAGTAAATGTGTGTGTCTCTGTCTAACTTTTGCTTAATAAAATCACTTTGACGGTCAAATCAGCTGCGTTTCAAAAGTATTCACTGTCTCGGTGCTCCAGGAGCGTGCAGACAGGGAGGAAATCAGGAAGGAGGAATGCAGCGCATTTCTTCAAAATTTAACAAGATAAGCACCTAAAACAATTTTTTTTTTGCTCATCATTATAGTAAAGGTGTGTCTCAGTTGAACTTTGACTGGACAAATGCACTTCAATGATCAAATTAGCTGCATTTCGCTGGGGCGATGCAGTGAAATGAAGCTGATTTGACAGTTGCTCCAAGCAAGCTGGACAAAGGTGGCAGGCTAAGGCAAGCCGGTTGTGTCATTAATAGCCCCTTTTACCTGTTACATGACACAACGGCATGCAATACTACTTGAGTGTCATCAAGCGGCTGAAAATGGTAGTGTTCAATATTTTCAGTCTGAATAAATGAAAACAGTCATATCTCAGCCAAAAATTGGTTTATAAATATGGGGAAAATCCACAATTAAGTTGCTTTGGTGTATAAGTCGCAGGGCATGCAAATTATGCAAAAAAAAACAACAACAACAAAAAAAACGTGACTTATAGGGTGAAAAATATGGTAGTTATCCAAGTGAGACAATTTAACAGATATGGGGCCGAGACGGTGTAGAGGCAGGGCAGCCGGCTCAGGACCGGAAGGTCTGGGGTTCGATCCCTGGTCACGGCATACCTCGTTGTGTCCTTGGGCACCCCGAGTTGCTCCCGGTAGGACTGGTTGGCGCCTTGCATGGTAGTCTACCGCTACCGGTGTATGAATGTGTGTATGAATGGGTGGATGGTTGGTACCTGACTAAATAAAGGCTGAATGAAAAAGCGCTTTGGTGCCTCTCAAAGGGGGCTGGAAAGCGCTATACAAGTAAGCTCCATTTACCATTTATAACTTCATTTACCACCAACATCAAGTGACAGCAAATATATGTGGTTCTAGAGGGACGAGGTCCAGCAATTATTAGTTAGTTAGTTAGTTAGTTAGTTAGTTAGTTATTCTATGCACAGTCTAAAAACTAACAATAATCATTATTAGTGCTGCATAATATTGGTAAATATCCAGTTGCCATTTTACTGTTGAATATTGTAATGATAGTGGTTGTAAACCCACATTTTCATCACAACACTCCAGTGCTTATGAATGTTCACCACTATAATATAAATCAACTATGGGTATTTAAGGAAGATATCTGATAATAAAATGAGTTTGTAGAATCCCAATTGTGCTTATGTTGAACTAAAGTCCTTTGTACACACTGACATTACACCTTTACCTCGTTTTACCATCTGGACACGAAGGACTCCTATGTTAGAATGTTGTTCATCGACTTCAGCTCGGCATTTAACACCATCATCCCCCAACAGCTCATCCTTAAACTGGACAGTCTGGGGCTGAACACCTCAATGTGTAACTGGCTGCTAGACTTCCTGACCGGGAGACCACAGACAGTGCGGGTCGGGAGTAACACATCTAGCACCATCACATTGAACACAGGGGCCCCACAAGGATGTGTGCTGAGCCCCCTTCTATTCACCCTGCTAACACACGACTGCACACCATCGTACAGCTCCAACCACTTCATCAAGTTTGCGGACGACACAACAGTGGTGGGTCTCATCAGCAACAACGATGAGACGGACTACAGGAACGAGGTGAGCCGCCTGGCCTTGTGGTGCGGACACAACAATCTCACTCTCAACGTGGAGAAGACAAAGGAGATTGTTGTGGACTTCAGGAAGAAGGATGCCCAACATGCCCCTCTGACCATCAACAGCACCGCAGTGGAGAGAGTAGACAGCACCAAGTTCCTGGGAGTGCACGTCTCAAAGGACCTGTCCTGGAGCAGGAACACTGCAGCACTGGCAAAGAAGGCTCACCAGCGTCTCTACTTTCTCCGCAAGCTGAAAAGGGCTGGAGCTTCAACCCCCATCATGAGCACCTTCTACAGAGGTGCCATAGAAAGTGTCCTGACCAGCTGCATCACTGTGTGGTTTGGTGCATGTACTGCATCCTGCCGCAAGAGCCTCCAGCGCATTGTGAGAGCAGCTGAGAAGATCGTGGGCACCTCCTTGCCCTCACTGCAGGACTTACACAGCAAACGCCTCACTCGGAAAGCCCTCTGCATGGCAGGTGATCCCACACACCCACTACACAGCTGCTTCAGACTGCTGCCATCAGGGAGGAGACTGAGGAGTCTCCAGGCTCGAACCAGCAGACTGAGAGACAGCTCTGTTCATCAGGCAGTCAGAATGCTAAACACTCTGCCTGCTCTGCCCCCCCTCCCATTTGAACTGCCTTAACACTAAAACTTTCTCACACATTACCACTCAACACAAAGTTTTTAACACTGGACTCTGTGTCATCAAACGGGTTATTCACTAAACTCTCGGTCATGTGCTCATACAGTTTGCACTACTTCTCATACTTGCACTAATGTTTGTATTACATCACTGCCTATAATCATAATACTGTTTACATTCTCTGTTTACATTTATTAATACTGTTTACTTTTATTACTACTGCTTATATGTAATTACTACTGTTTACATTTACACTACTCTAATATCTACACCACTGCTGGTACATATACAGTGTGCTCTGAACAGTCTTATTTAGGGATGCCCAATGTGCCTTACTGCATATGCCACTTTTTGCCTCTATAACAACATCAACTACTACCTCATACATATACTGTGTACATTAACTCATACGCTGCTTTGCCACTTTGCAAATGTCAATGCTAGAAACCTTTAGTTTATTTTAGTTATACTTTTTATACTCTTTTTTTATACTAGTATGCAAAAACTCAGGACAGTATTATGTTCATTAAATGTTTAATGTTTTAGTTTTAGAGTTGGTGTAAATTTTCATACTCTTATACCACTATGCAAAAAACTCAGGACAGTGTTAGTTTTACTATTTTATGCTTATGTCTATTATTATATGTTTCAGTGTTTCAATGTTTAGATGTTTACTGTTGCACCGAGGGACTGAGAGAAACGCAATTTCGGTCCTGTGTATGTCCTGTACAGTACATATTGCAGATCTGACAATAAAGTTGACTTTGACTTTGACTTTGACTTTTCATTTAAATGTGGTTTTGCTCATCATGTAATCGATTTTATTAAAAAAAAAACATCAATGTCGAGAGTAATCCAGTTCATTAACTCCCCTGACTGATGATGCAATTAGACAAATAAACAAGAACAGGCTCATCAGTCAAATACACTAAAAACAATTGCTATTACAGTGAATTTGTCTCTTATAATAAATATGACTGCAGCCACCAGACAAAAATCCTTTGGCTTTCTGTTTTCATCCTTTCAAAAACATCCTGATATTACTGTTCAGCATCTAATAGACTTTATTACAGGATTAGTTTCAATGATGTGGAAAATAAAGCTTTTTAATCTAATAAACTGTATATGCTTGTGTTCTTTGATTTTATAGAATCATTTGGAACATCATGTCAGATTAAAAATAAAAATAAAACATAACAGTGCTGCAGTGGCACGACAAGGAGTGCAATGATTGGCAGCTTCTCCTTCACTGATTTTTCCTCTCAGAACCTGGAATCAGTAGAGACAGCATGCGTCTTCAGCCAGTCCCACGCTGTCTATCTGCCAGAGCAGCTTGTGGGGGAGTTTCATTCACAGACAGCCTCGGCGTTTCATCTGGGCTACGCTATCAAGCCATTACAGATGCAAATGCTGCCCGAGAGAGATGTGCACAAGCCAGAGAGGACTTGCAATGGCAGCAAGAGGGTCATTGTTCCCTGGAGGCTGTGTTTGTTCTGTGCAGTCACATGGCGCCGCCAGCATTTGGAGAAGTTCCAGAGTCAACAGATTTACCTACAACTAAGGAATGTGAAGCATCTTCAATGTGAGGAAAAGTGATAGAGAGGGAAGTCTGTCAGGGTAACCTCACTGAATAGATTTCTTATCAAAAATAATGTATAATACTTTCTAGTTTGGATAAGAAATGCCCAGTAAAGCAGGAAGCTGCCTTTTATGGAAGTCAAAATGAGCACGATGGGAATAAGATTAACTAAAGGAGTACTTTACATAAATCTATTTTGTGAGATTTAACATTTAGACTAAGAGAAGCTGCTGATCTCACATGAAAAATGGATTTTGTTCACAATCCACTTCATTTGTTGGAGAGCAGAAGTGGAAATTTCCACCAGAGATAACCTGTGCAATTTTTGTCCATTTCCTAGCCAAGGTCCTAATTAGATCCCATTGTTGAAAGCACATCCGTATGCTTAGCCCTTAGCTGATGCTGCACTAGGCTTTGATATCAAAAGTGGTTTCCATGGAGATTCTAATGTACTCTCACAAATAGTGCTTCCCCATATGACCAAGCTTCCAGTGCTACATGCTGTGCATGGGGCAAATAAAACTGACGTTGTATGAAACTGTGTTCATACATCAGATTCCTCCTCAAATAAAGATTTCATTTGCATTTTGTTGTTCCAGAATAAAAAGTTAAAACCTTGATGTTGAACGAGCATGGCATATACCACAGTCTTGCATCGAGGGCTTAATAAAAATCAGAGATTGCTGCTCCTCTCCAGCAGCTCTTTCTTTGTCTTCACTGTTGCCTTTCCACTAATCGTGGCTAGGCAGTGCACACACACACTGTTGCAAAAGGGAGAAAATCCCAGAGAAAGTAATGCAGCAAAAAGCCAGCTTGGATAGCCCCTCCCTGTGTTAGCCTCAGAGTGAACACAGAAATCGCAGACATCAACTTCTTATCCCTCAAGAACAGTGTTCACAGTTCAACACACAATGACAATTCATTCATTCATTTGTTCATTCAACCTTTATTCAAACAGATAAGTCACAATCAGCTCGTGATACACAAAGTTACAACTAGAGCAATAAACTGACCATAAACGGTTCAAAAACGTCCATCTCAAGCGATGCCAACATCTATGGCATGTGGAGCGAGTCATGACACATCAATCCTACTGTGACCACACTGCGCTCCTGTGTGTGTGTGTGTGTGTGTGTGTGTGTGTGTGTGTGTGTGTGTGGTAACCCTCCCAGGAACTGACCTGTATCCACTGGCAGAGTGCGACTCCTTTCACCTCTCCTCACAGCCGCACAGCCACACAGTCACAAATGTGGCTGTTCAAAAAAGGTGAAACATGATGAATGAAGAGATTCTCTCTTTGTTTTGTTTTTTGTTTCAGTCCACTGATTTGCAGCAAACCCTAAGCTCCACAGCCATGAGATGGAAGCGGCCAGCAGAGTGAGGGGAGACAGGAGATTTTCCAGCTCTGCCTGTGCCGTCAGTAACATATGCTTTGCGAGACGACAGCCTTTCTCACTTGAACTCCCTCTCTGTCACAGTGTTGCACACTCCTTCTCTTTCTATCTTTGGCCGCACAAAGGCTCATTAGCTGCAGCCGGCTGAAAGGCAGGAGCCTGACTGGAGCAGAGCAGAGGCAGCCTGCGAGATCACATGGGTGGGATGTCTGAGAGCGTGCGAGAGAGAGAGTCGGTCGAGCTTCTGCTACTGCTGTCTGCAGATATTTTTACCAACATGAGGAGGGAGGGGAAGAGGGAAGAAAGGGTACATGGGGGTGGAAAGACAAAATGTTGAGGAAACTGATGAGGAGAGGAATGTGGGAGATGCAGGGCAGTGGGAAAATGGGGCAAGGAGTTCTGTTAGAAAAGCATGGACGAGGGGAATGAAAGGGCGAGTATGTAGCAATGACAAAAGAATGACGAAACATCTGATGCCAAGAGCCACAGAAACCACAGAAAAAACAGCATCTGAATGCAAATGGCTCCCCAAACCTGTTTCAAATTAAACAGCAAAACTCCACACGTCACTCTTGAGGGAACTTTAGCCACGCTGACAGCCGTCATCCTAATGCAAACAGCCGTGCGGTGCAAGATTTTCCACAAGGATGCTGGCAGAGTTCGAGAAGTAAATTGTCAAGATAAACCACCTCAGGAAATAAGATTTGTCTGCACTGAACTGCGTGCACTCCTGATGCCAGGAAGGTGTGCTGCTGAAGAGTGAAAGGGGCCTCAGCCTGTGCAACCCCGTCCTTACACTCTGCAGGATCATGTGTCAACATAAAAGGTCCAGCACTTCCTCTTAGGAGAGCTTTAAGCTCAAATCTTTTTCTTCCGAGAGCTAATACAGGCATTGCAAACAAATGGCAATACGTTAGCACAAAGACAGCCCACTTTACAGTGCAACAGAAAAAAATAGAAGTTTTTCATACATTGTGCTCATAAAATTTTTTATATAAAGCAGAATTCAACTTCATCTTATATTGTAAGATTTTGGCTTATGTGATCCATTGTGAAAAAGGCGGTTTCTAAATGCATAATAAATGATTTTACCAACATCTTTTTAAATAATTTCTTTAACAGAGCTGGGAAATTATGTTAAAAATGCAAAATGGTCGGGTGTTTTGCCTTTGCTCTCTTTGTGTATATTTCTTATATTTTGTAGTCTTACTTTCCGCCTTTCCTTTCTTTCTATCCTATTATAAAAAAGAAGAAAAAAAAATCAGTTTAAAATAAACGATCCAAACTAAATTGCTAACAAAATACAAAAATGTTTAGTTAAATGTTTAATGCACTAAAAATGTGTAGATCTGTGATGAGTTACTCTTCATGCTCTGTTAGATAATTATTGTTTGAATTGATTGTTTGAATTGTTTTGTTTCTGAAAAAGGGGGCAGATGCACAGTACCGGTAATAAGATTTCTCCTTCTTTCTGCCACCTTTCATTTTATGTTTTTTTTTCTTCCATATAATATGTGAAATGGTTTTATATTTTTTTCTTTTGGTATTTTAAATGAAAAATGAATAAATTAAATAAATAAATTTCCCTTAACCCTTGTTATGCTGTGTACTCTCTGAAGCGCTCTCAGTTTCAGAGCAGTGCACTTCTTCAAACCACCTCCGTCTTTGTAATCCTTTCTACGTCACGGAGCTGGTGAGTCACATTAGAACCAACATCGAGTGCCTCCGAAGACCTTCATACACTTCAAACACAGCTACGTGCAGTAAGCTTCCCTACAGCTCGGCATCAATTTGCAAAAAAAAATTATGTTAATGTCATTATTTGTTATTGCTTTTTTCAGGTTGTTACATTAAAGGGAAGCACCTGAGGTGTGCAGTATTTTTTATTGCGTACAGTATTGTCTCACTTATCATAACTTAAACAGGATTTAGTAGTTGAAGGTTTATCTGACGGGTGCATTAGTTCTTTACAACATGTGGTTTTGCACATAGAAAACCAGAGGAAGGGTACAGTCTGTACTCTGACAGAGCTCGCTGAGCCTTTAAATCTTACAGCATCAAACTCCGAATGGCCACGGAACAATTAAGCATTTGAACGCACAAGCAGCAATAAAAGCAGGCGGACACAAACACATACAGACCGTTGTGGAAATCAGTTGAAACAAATAATGCCTTGAGATTTTTATAGTTTTGTTTATGCAACTCTGACACAATCTGAACACGTTACTGTTACAAAACAATAATCTGTGTTCGGTGTATCGTCTACTGAATGGCACAAATAGTTCATTATGATATGATCATCACTGCACTTTCATCATCATTTTACAGCTAATATGTGTCTCTCTATGCTTTAAAAGATTATAAAAAATAAAAAAAATCAATGCTAATGGGTTAGTCATGATGATAGATGTGATGGTGAGCAATGATGATTCATAACAGTTGTGCTCATCGTGTACCTGGCAGGAGTGGAGCATAAAGTTTCAATGTAATACTAAATATAGGACGTTTTAAATGATAAATAAATAAGTAATAAAACTACGTCAGCAGCCATTTGTATTCTATCCTTGGGATGGGTGAAAAAAAGATCTAGCCTTTTCTTTTAAATGGTTTCCTGTGATCCTTTACTGTACATACCAAACAAGAACTAAAATTATTTAGATGCTTAAAAAGTCCATCTTTGTCTGTTATTCCAAACGTTTCTAATTTGATAGGTAAATGCATGTGACAAGAACAATATAGGTAAAAAAAAAAATCACATTTTATTAATTACAGAAAATGTTAACGCTTTATTCAGCCCAATTAATATCTTATCCAATATATCTAATATAATAATATATATATATATATCTATTCATGCTTTTGTTGGATGTAGCTGGGACCCTGTGTACACAATTTCATTACACCACATGTACCACATGAGACGCGAATGACAATAAAGAAAACCTTGACTTTAGCAGATGAGGATAGCTCCTTGAACGACCTCAATTACAAAAAGCGGAGTTTATTTCTGACACAGCTGATGAGCTAATGGCTAGTCTGAGCACCACAATAATCGTAATGTTTCCACTGGAGAAACTGTATAATGTTAAAGACCGTGTAAAGTGAAATTAAATGTGTGTTTTTAGTTTGTCACATGGCATAAATATGTGTTATTAATCACCCATATAAATCTGACTGATTAAAAACATTGTTTTCCTTATAAAATTAAGTGTCAAAAATCATGAAAATACATTATTTTCCCTTGGTCTGAAACTGTGGGGGCGTGTCAGTGCAGGGAGTGGTTTCAGCGCAGTTCTGCTGAGCTGAGCTGAGCGAGGCAGACAGCAGAGATCCACCTCCTCCGTTTTTATCTAAGTTCTGGCTGCCAGTAGCTCCTTTTTCCAAGAGTTACGCTGTTTTTAGTGCACTAACAACTCTGGTTTTGTTTTTAAAGTTGAGGACACATAACTCCGCTGTTATGTGTTTAATAATAAGCGCTATTTTAGAAGATGAGCAGCGGACTCGCTGCACCCGGTCCGACCCGGTCACATCGCATGCGGGGTCTGTGTTGGTGATTAAAATAAAGAGTAATCACGTTGATAACTAAGTTATCTCATCTGTGTCAGCGAGTCACTGCGTTTCACGGCGCGCGTGGCAGGAGCTCAACGCACACACACACACAAACACACGCGCGGCGCGGAGCTGCAGGTGGCAGCAACTCCAGCAGCAGCCTGGGTTTGTTCTGACTCCCTCCTGCGTCTCAATGTGGGTGCCCTGACCATTGCGACATCCAGGGAAGATGCAGGAACGAGGCAGATGAACAAAATATCCATGCTATTGCTATCTGATGCTATCTGCGATTCGCGAGTGAACGGCTCCACCCATGCGAAGAACAATTTATACGGCTGGAGCAGCAGGGGGTAGTGCTATACTAATGAGGACCGCGTGACGAAACGCGGTCACGTTTAAACCACGCCTAAAAAATCCTGAAACAAACATGTCTTCATACACAGTTTCATCTATAACTCCAAAATTAATTGAGCTACTATTTTGAGACTTTTTACTCATTTACAAGATTACAATTATCACATTTATAATGTTTATTTAAGAAAATGTTGAAATTCACTTTACACGGTCTTTAAACTGATGGAGACGTAAAGGTTTATAAAATAGCATTTGCATGATGAAATGTTTACAATTAGAGTTGTTTTAAAATAGCGGCAGTGCATTCACAGAGCCATCTATGACAGGTAAGATATTGACTCACCTCAAATAATCCGAAACATATTGTAATTTTAGTTTAATTGTTATGGCAAGTTTGATTATTTTCCTGTAACTATAATGACACAGTCTTATGATAATGTATTTTTTTTTAAAGATTTTTGGCATATTTTTTGTCCTTATTTTCTTTAGAATCCTTGCCAATATTCCTTTTGAAAAAACCTTACAGTATCTGCATTATTTTAAGGATTTCTGATGAGCTTTGGACATATACGCTGTTCTGTTACATAAAAATGCAACACAGGAGCTGGAGAGATGGCATTTATTACACCACTGCACAAGCGATGGTGACCTATATTTGTACCGACTTCAAGAAGTTCTCTCATCTGAAAGAAGGAAACTGGAGACAGCAGGCAAAAGCAAACAAAAAAAGGATTAGAAACGATCTTATTTCATGTGTGAAGCCACAGTGTAATCGGGGCCATGTGCTAAATGTAAGAAATACAGAGTAAATTATCAAACATGACATCTTCAGACAGAGGCTATTTTTTATGTAAGTGAATAAAGGAATCACTTTTGTCCAAACTTTTAAATAGTGTTGGTGAAACAGTGCCAGGGTGTGCATGTGTTGAGGTGAAATGCAACATTTTCAAAAAACTTAGGAGCAGGGAAGGAAAGTGGAGTGAAATAGCACTGAATCACTGCACCCACCTTGTTTATCGCCTTCATTACAGTCCTTTTCCTGCTCAACACTGAGTACAGCAATCTGACAGTGTTCTAATATCATAAAGCCCGGACGGCATTTTTTAATCAACTGCACTGAGTCACCGAAAATAAAGAAAAGTACATCCTCTTCCTGTTCTAAAATGGATCTTGACCTTACCATACCCCACAATATCCCATGTCTGCGCTTAGACTGAGCCGCTTGAGATTCTTCCTTTTTCAGGAATCCTGCTCATTGCATGTTTGTGCTGTTGCATGACCCAGTTTGCACCAAGTTTCCATGATCAGACCGCAAAAAAATAAAATAAAA
>JBBPBX010043756.1:0-11183 GCA_038048925.1 Garcialebias charrua
TGTTTCCAGAGACTTCCATGTTCTGTTTATGTATAAATATGAGAAAATAAGTGCAGTGATGATCCAAAGGTGTTTAACTTAAAACTCTGATCCTATGTAGTGTGACGATAGTTTAAAAACAAGTATTGACATTTTGTTTGTTTCAGAGTTACCATCAGACCCCCCCTCCTGACCACAGCTTTAGAGAAAGCACTGCTCATAAATGTATCATCTTCCTCTGGGTGCTGACCAGGTGAGCAACACTGCTGAAAGCTGATGAACTTGCACAGTTTGGTGAGGTTGTAATGTACCCCTGCCTTAAATCTGCAGCTCGGTTGCAGTAGCTTTGGGAGGACTCACCGTGTGGCACGCTAGACTCATTAACAGAGGCGAGACCAGCGTGGAGCGCCACATCAACCGCAAAGAGACCAGAAGACTGAGGGAGACGGGAAAGGTACATCCTCTCAGCTACATGAGTGCAGCAGAATGCACCGTCTAACACAAGATACTGCTGTACAGTAACATACAAAACATTCATCCAGTCCCCCTTTGAAGTTGGGTCCAGAGGCTGCAGTTTAAGCAGGGAGACCCAGACATTTCTTTCAACAGCCACCTTTCCCAGTGCTCCTGGAAGGATTTCAAAGGTATTCCCAGGCCAACACAGTCTTTCCAGCATGTCCTGGATCTCCTAGGGTCTCATACCAGTTAGACATGCCCAGAACACCTGCCTAGGTATGCCCAACCACCTCAACTCGTTCTAGTAAACGTGGAGGAGCAGCAACTCTACTCAGCCTCCCTCAGATAACTGAACTTCTCACCCTATGTGTAAGGGAGAGCTCAGCTTTCCAGCTGAGAAAACACATTTTGGCTGCCTGTACGGCAGAATCCTGTTGAACGTGATCCCAAGACCCCTCAGAACCCCTCCCACATCCAAGTCTTTGTTTCAGTTGTACCTAGGGCTGCAGCCCGCTTAGCTCACAAGACGAACGGAAATATATGGTGGCAGCCAACCTGGATTTTGATATGGCACCCCAATTTTTGATAGGAATACCTTGTAATACCTATGCACCCATACACCAAAATTTGGGTCCCCACTTATTTTTCAAGATGTCAAGCTCACAGACCCGACACATGGAGGGTATTTCCAATTCCCATCTTCACTCTGTGACGGGGTATAAACAAAATGAAGTCATGTTGTTTCCTCATAATGGCACGATCAAGAACCACAGTGTCAACCTCTCCTCTCTAGCTCCATTAGAGAAACAAGTAGTCACTAATCTGGAAGTGAAAATGGACCCCTCCATGAAACTTAACAGTCATGTATATACGATTGTTAAACCCTGTTTTTGTCAGTTGAGGCGACTGTTGAACTGAAGCCCATACTGTCCAAAAATAACCTGGAAACAGTAATTCAGGCCTTCATAACATCCAGGCTTGATTACTGCAATGCACTTATTTTTGGAATCAGTCAGACCACCATCACACAATTACAAGTGTTCCAAAATGCTGCAGCCCGATTTTTAACCAGTGCAGGCAAAAGAGCACATCACACCAGTTCTGGCCTCCCTGCACTGGCTCCCAGTTCACTTTCAAATTCAGTTCAAAATCCTTCTGTATGTTTTCAAATCTCTGAACTGTTCAGCCTCTCATCTCGCTGATCTGCTGCAGCCATATGTCCCAAAGCGCTGTCTGAGGTCAGCAGATCAGATGCTTCTATTGGTTCCAGGAACCAGTCTTAAGTAGAGCTGTCATTTCTAACCCAAACCCGGAGCCTGGCCCCGCCCGACCCGGATTCGGACCGGGCCGGGCCATAATAATGTGCTTAATGTGTGGGCTGAGTCGGTGTCAGGCTTTTTATTGCGTCAGGAACGCTTGCGGCCGACAATCCAATATATGCAAACATGGCTTGCCATACTGCACCTGCTGCATGCGGCCATTTGACCGCGTGCTAACCAGCGGTTGAAAGAGGTAAAAAGTTCAGTCAAGCTTCAGATGGACTGCTGCCAGAGATCCATCAGCCCAAATGTTGTTGCTGTTTGAAGTGCTTTATAAATAAGTGGTATGGTATGAAGATCAGAACATACAGCAGCAAGGCAAGAACTACATTAATCAACAAGAGTAAACTTTTGAAAACTAATTTGAGATTTTTACTTTTAATAAGTGCACGTCATCTTTGTTCACTTCTAAAACCAGTCAGAGTGAAGCTGCTCCTTTTCTGACTTCAGTCTCTGTGTTTGGCTCTGAGGTCTAAACCCAGTCATGTTGAAGGTGTAGGTCTTTAAGAGGCACTGTGGATAGTCTTCTCTGCAGTTTTCACACTGACGGGACATTTTGAACATGCTTACACCTCCCAAGAACTGAGCCAAAGAATAACAACCACTATGGTTTCAGCAGCCAGCTGACAAAATTAACATGGGATCAAATCATTAAATCCTTCATGGTATGATAAGAGTATAGTCCAATCATATCAGAGAAAATTACTAAACATTACAACCTAAAAAAATATTTTTTTAAACGTGATTGTTTTAAAGGAGACCACATACAGGTAGTCCCCGATTTACGAGCGAGATCCGTTACAACGAGGCGCTCGTAAACCGGAAATCTCGTAATTTGGAACGGCCGCCATTTCGCTCGTAAATCCGGAAATCCGCTCGTAAATTGGAACGGTTTTCGCTAGCGCACCTAAAAACACTCTATTTTCATCTAAAAACTACTTTTGAGTGCATAAAAATGATCGGAAACGTGTGTTTATATGCTTAACTAGCTAACTGAAGTGAAAAAACACATGAAAACTCAGTATTTTTTTCGTTTTTTCCAAAAATGTGCAGCTCGTAAGTCTGGAACCTCGCAGATCAGAGCGCTCGTAAATCGGGGACTACCTGTATTGGTTTTATAAATTTTTATGGTATGTCTGTGGGCTATCCAGACCATGTTCATTCAATTTAATGCACAAAATAATTCTTAGATAATAAAATATCCCCTTTTTAGTTCTGCCTTTTCTCACTTTGTTCTGAACGACCGGTTTATGATAATGAGCTCTGAAGGCCACGCCCTTCAAAAATCTGTTTACATTAACTCCGCCCTCCAAAGGGTTTACGTTAGCATTTCATGCACTTTAGAAATGGCTAGTGCTAGCTTAAGATAACTTACCGAAAGCCGTATGCGCGCGCCGCCATTTGCTGCACCTGTTAGCATTAGCCCACCCGAATCCGAGGCTAATGTTAGCTCGTTCCTCCTCCGCCCGCTTAGCTCCGCTTAGCTCCGCTCGTTGCATGCGGCGCTTTGGGAGCGATCACAGACACATACACAAAGTTCACCGAGTGTTTCCAGATAATTTATCCGTATGAGGCAACCTCTGATCGGAGCACGGTCCTCAAAAGCTAGCAGCTCCCGGCGGCAGACGGTCCCTTCGCCGGCATGTCCAATCCCCGCCCGCTTTGCTCCGCTCGTTGCATGGTCAGGCAGCGGTGGTTTGCTCGTTTTATGTCTGCCAGCTGCTCGTTGAGAGCGACCGCTAATACGTTAAAAATTGAACTAAAATGTAAAAATAACAATTATACTTTATTTATAAAGCCATTTAAAACAACCACAGCTGCAACAAAGTGCTGTACACATGAAATTAAGAACATTTAAACAAAAGATGAGATGAAATCAGGAAAAACAACCGTCACGTCTTTTATACTGAAGTGGGTGGAGCATAACCAGGGGTTGCTAGGTGAGGGGCTGGACTCAGGTTGGGGTGGGTTGTGGCTGCGGCTTGTGACGTCACAAACAGCAGGATTTGAAAACGAGACATTTATATCCCTGAAAAATAAATCTACTTAGAGTAAATAAACCACTGGGTGCATTTCTTTGGCCCTAGGACTGGTTTTTTTAAGAAGTAAATACCCAAAGTAGAGTAAAAAAAACATTAAAAAGTGAATTTTGCATCTTTGGTCCCCTTTAACACATTTTTCCTTTATGTTTCTTCTCATCCTATATACTGTAGGTGTTCAGAAATCCCCACTATCATGGCAAAATAAAGAACTGGGAATTGTTTTTTGGTGTGGAGAGAAAAAGGTGAGTTTGGCAACCACTTCACATCTTGTTTTTTAAATATTTCACTTAAACACAATTTTTTTCTTTTCTTTTTGTCATTCAGTCACTGGTTCACTCGGGTCCTGTTACCCTCCAATCATCATCCTGACGGAGACGGCCTTATGTGGGACTGCACCTTCCGACGGAGATACCTCATAGCCGTTTGACTCTGAGACAATATATTTATTTTTAAATTTAAAAACAATAAATTTGTGGTAAAAACACAGATAAATTAATAAGTTTGGGCTTATGTTTAAAGGAAGAAAGCCAACAATGTGCTGGGATCTTTGACAGGGAAATGGAGCTTGTTAAAAAAAAAAACTATATATACTGTATACAGTATATATATATATATATATATAGATGCATACAGTAGTCCCTCATTTATCAGGACCACGCCCACTCATGATACGTGAAAAACCGTGAAGTACGGATACAAATGTTCAGTTCAAGTTCAGTAAACTTTGTCATGACATGTGCCAAGCTGCAGTCACACTTCTGTTACTCACAATCTCCTGCCTTAAATATACAATTTAAATTTAAATACTGTAATCTAAAAAAGCTAAGTCTGGTCCTCTGGACATTAAATTTTTTTTTTTTAATTGTAGAAACGTTTCGTCTTTCGTCCGAAAGACTTCCTCAGTCACATGATCAAGGAGGACCTCCTTGATCATGTGAGCAACTGGTTTCGGCTGTCATCAGCCAACTGGTTGTGTAACACTGAGAGGGTGCTATTTATAAGACTGAGCTGAATACAGCACCTCAGACTGAGGAAGTCTTTTGGACGAAAGACGAAACATTTTTACAATTATTATTTATTTATTTTTATGTCCAGAGGACCAGACTTAGCTTTTTTAGATTTTTCTACCTGGATTATTGAGCATGCATCAGGTTAAATACTGGTAACAATTTAAATAAACAATCCATGCTGCATAGATTGTGTATTAAATATTACAATATTTAAATTGTGGAGAAGTGCAGCAGGACATAAAATTATGTCACACAGCTTCAGCTCTGCAGCACAGAGCAGAAATGTACTTCTTGATCAATTACATTTCAACAACTGAACATAGAAGTTTTAAAATAATTAAAAATAATTTTTAACACATATATTTTGTGATGATGATTTTTATGATGTGACATTCTTTGAATTTAAAGTTGGAAGACAAAAGTCGATCAGTGCATCCGGACAGCAAAGGGTTAACAGGAGGGAGCTTTTCCCTGCACTTGTGGGCTGCACGCAGGTGCAGGATAATTAAAGATGTATTTAAAATAAACTATCCATGGCTCATCCATCAGTCAATTGTGTTATGTCCAATTTTACTTTTGAAAAACCATGATAAACGAACTATGAAGTAGTGAGAGACTACTGTATAAATACTAAAATAATTACTACTGTACTTGTACTACTATTCCTACTTTACGGTTTTTCACTTATCGCAGAGCTTCAGGGTACGGGTCCCCAGGATGGACATGGGTCTACTCTATATACAGTATGTATGTTTTGTTTTTTGCACTGATCGAACATGGAAACCAACTGTATGTTAGTGTAGGAGCCTGGAAAACAAACATATCAAATGTGATGAGTTGAAATTTAATCAGCTGGTTCAAGTTTTATATGACTGGTTAATTAATACGGTCCGTCTGCTGCATCTGACTTTCCACTGGTGGTCTCTTGTTCACAAGAGCAGAAGTCAACCTTACACGTCTTTTAATGGCCAATGTATTTGTATGTTTTTAGATATCTGGACAGCTGCGGCCCAGTACACTGAATTATTTTTGTCTATAGGTTTAACACAAGTCAGACTCTGCTTTTGATTGATTCAGCTGGATGATTTCATATTGATTGATTCAGCTGGATGATTTCATATTGATTGATTCAGCTGGATGATTTCATATTGATTGATTCAGCTGGATGATTTCATATTGATTGATTCAGCTGGATGATTTCATATTGATTGATTCAGCTGGGGCGGAGCTGTCAACTGACCACTACCTGGTGGTGAGTTGGCTCCGATGGTGGGGGAGGATGCCGGTCAGACCTGGCAGACCCAAACGTATTGTGAGGGTCTGCTGGGAACGTCTGGCAGAGTCTCCCGTAAGACGGAGCTTTAACTCCCACCTCCGGGAGAGCTTTGAACACGTTCCGAGGGAGGCGGGGGACATTGAGTCCGAGTGGGCCATGTTCCGCGCCTCTATTGTCGAGGCAGCTTATCGGAGTTGTGGCCGCAAGGTTGTTGGTGCCTGTCGTGGTGGCAACCCTCGAACCCGGTGGTGGACACCGGCGGTGAGGGATGCTGTCAGGCTGAAGAAGGAGTCCTATTGGGCCTTTTTGGCCTGTGGGACCCCGGAAGCAGCAGATAGGTACCGACAGTCCAAGCGGCATGCGGCTCGGGTGGTTGCTGAGGCAAAAACTCGGGCGTGGGAGGAGTTCGGAGAGGCCATGGAGAATGACTTCCGTACGGCTTCGAGGCGATTCTGGTCCACCATCCGGCGTCTCAGGGGGGGAAAGCGGTACGCGACCAACACCATTTATGGTGGGGATGGCGTGCTGTTGACCTCAACTCGGGATGTTGTGAGTCGGTGGGCGGAATACTTCGAAGACCTCCTCAATCCTACTGGCACGTCTTCCACTGAGGAAGCGGAGCCTGGGGACTTTGGGTCGGGCTCTCCAATCTCTGGTGCTGAGGTCACCGAGGTGGTTAAAAAGCTCCGCGGTGGCAGGGCTCCGGGGGTGGATGAGATTCGCCCTGAGTTCCTTAGGGCTCTGGATGTTGTGGGGTTGTGTTGGCTTACGCGACTCTGCAATATCGCGTGGACATCGGGGGCAGTTCCCTTGGATTGGCAGACTGGGGTGGTGGTTCCCCTATTCAAAAAGGGGGACCGTAGGGTGTGTTCCAACTATAGGGGGATCACACTCTTAAGCCTCCCTGGTAAGGTCTATTCAGGGGTTCTGGAGAGGAGGGTCCGTCGGATAGTCGAACCTCGGATTCAGGAGGAGCAGTGTGGTTTTCGTCCTGGTCGTGGAACACTGGACCAGCTCTACACCCTCAACAGGGTCCTGGAGGGTGCGTGGGAGTTTGCCCAACCAGTTTACATGTGCTTTGTGGACTTGGAGAAGGCATTCGACCGCGTCCCTCGGGGGGTTCTGTGGGGGGTACTCCGGGAGTATGGGGTACCAGGCCCATTGATATGGGCTGTTAGGTCCCTGTACGACCGGTGTCAGAGCTTGGTCCGCATTGCCGGCAGTAAGTCAGGCTCGTTTCCAGTGAGAGTTGGACTCCGCCAAGGTTGCCCTTTGTCACCGATTCTGTTCATAACTTTTATGGACAGAATTTCTAGGCGCAGCCAAGGTGTTGAGAGGATCCGTTTTGGTGACCTTAGAATCGCTTCTCTGTTTTTTGCAGATGATGTGGTCCTATTGGCTTCATCAGTTCGTGATCTACAGCTTTCACTGGAGCGGTTTGCAGCCGAGTGTGATGCGGCCGGGATGAGGATCAGTTCCTCCAAATCCGAGGCCATGGTCTTGAGCCGGAAAAGGGTAGCATGCCCTCTCCAGGTCGGGGAGGAGGTCCTGCCCCAAGTGGAGGAGTTTAAGTATCTCGGGGTCTTGTTCACGAATGAGGGAAAACTGGAGCGTGAGATCGATAGGCGGATAGGTGCAGCGTCCGCAGTGAAGCGGGCGCTGTACCGGTCTGTCGTGGTGAAGAGAGAGCTGAGTCAAAAGGCAAAGCTCTCAATTTACCGATCGATCTACGTTCCCACCCTCATCTATGGTCATGAGCTTTGGGTTATGACCGAAAGAACAAGATCTCGGATACAAGCGGCTGAAATGAGTTTTCTCCGCAGGGTGTCTGGACTCTCCCTTAGAGATAGGGTGAGAAGCTCAGTCATCCGGGAGGGACTCGGAGTAGAGCCGCTGCTTCTCCACATCGAGAGGAGCCAGTTGAGGTGGCTCGGGCATCTGGTTAGGATGCCTCCTGGACGCCTCCCTGGTGAGGTGTTCCGGGCATGTCCCACCGGGAGGAGACCCAGAGGAAGACCCAGGACACGCTGGAGGGACTATGTTTCTCGGCTGGCCTGGGAACGCCTTGGGATTCCCCCAGAGGAGCTGCTCCAAGTGGCTGGGGAGAGGGAAGTCTGGGCCTCCCTACTTAGGCTGCTACCCCCGCGACCTGACCCCGGATAAGCGGAAGAAAATGGATGGATGGATGTATGATTCAGCTGGATGATTTCATATTGATTGATTCAGCTGGATGATTTCATATAACTAAAGAAATGGAAACATTCCATCCATCATATTTACCAGCTTTGTCCTTTTTCGGTCACCGGTGTCCATATCCAACAGTCACTGTGCGAGAGGCGGGGGACACCCTGGTCAGTCTCCAGTCCATCACAGAGACAAACCAGACAATTTAGAGTTATCAATCAGTCTAACATGCATGTTTTTCGTCTGTGGGAGGAAACTGGAGTACCCAATAGCTTCAATATATTCAAACAGTGCAGCCAGGATTTTATTGATAGTTCGTAAATTTGAACATATTAAACCCATTCTCCATAACCTCCATTGGCTTCCTGTCACCTACAGAATTCAGTACAAAACTGCTCTCATTACACATCAATGCTTACATGGAACTTCACCTGACTATCTAAAGGACATTCTTGTTCCATATTCATCCACCCGGTCTCTACGATCACAGAACAGTAATTTACTTCACATTCCACGAACCAAATTAAGGACCATGGGAGACCGGGCATTCTGTGTGGCTGCCCCCCGCCTATGGAACTCCCTCCCTGACTACCTGAGAGCTCCACAGTCACTGGTTGACTTTAAACAAGGCTTAAAGACTTTTCTTTTTAAGCGAGCCTACTCTGCCTCCACATGATTTTATCTTTGATCTTAGTTGATACTGTGATTTTACTTGTTTTATCACTTGTTTTATTTGATCTTTGTTGCACTTTGAGATTTTTGTTAATAAAAAGTGCGTTATAAATTAAATTCATTATTATTATTACCCGCAGAAAACACACATGCATGGAGAGAACATGCTAACTCCACCCAGAAAGGCCCCCAGATGGATTTGATCTGGCGACCTTCTCGCTGAGAGGCAGCGGCTCTACCAGCTGCACCGATGAAATGAACGGGTACAGTTTAATGTAGTCCCAATTTAAGATTTTGAAGCGGTGCCTTTTGTAAGAGTCTGCCAACAACTGTGTACTTGACAGTAATATGTACATTTACTAACAGAAGCGTGGCCCACTCCCTGATCAAACTGCTTGTCTCATGTTTGAAGGACACTGCGATCTTTCCAGGGATGTTTGGTGCTTTCAGCTGTTTTGGGTCATTCAGGTCTTGTTGAATAATCCATGAGCTGCCACTGAGGCGGCACGCTGACCCTGAGAGCAGGTGTTCATCCAGGATGTCGTGATCGTCCTAAGATCACGTCGTGCCCTGGGGTTCTCCGCCTCATGCAGCAAAATGGCCCCAAAACAAAACTGGACCTTTTCATGGTGGTTCTGGTGATCTTTACTGGTTTCATTCTGTTAATGTGAAGATGAGGCAAGTGGATCCAAAAAGCTCCACTTTGCCTCATCCGAGTTAATAATGTTGAATAAGGTCTTGAATTATTTATATGTGGGATCAGATGTTTGTGGGATCAAGGACCAGACTGAAGCCAGCTGGCTCCTTTTCTAAAAGAGTGCTCGTGGTTTAGCAGGCTGTTCAGAGCAGCTGGAATCATCACGACTTGCTCCATCCAACACACTCTCTCATGAGACACAAAAAATATTCATACAACCTGAGACACAATAGATAGCATCTAGCACAAGATTTTTAATAGTATTTTCTCTGCCACAGTCAAACTGATAGCAAAACAAAACTACTGATCCGGTGCAACAATAACCCCACGCTATGTAACTTCACTTGTCATGTGACAGGATTTACTCTCTGTACAATGTAGATAGAAACCACTTTGTTCTTATTTCTATTTCATTTAGTGTTGTCTCAGCGTTTTGACTATGACTGAACTCTGCACGCAACTGGTAGAGCTGCTGCTTCTCAGCGAGCAGGTCCCTGGTTCAAATCCTGGTCATGGGGCCTTTCTGGGTAGAGTTTGCATGTTCTCTCCGTGCATGCGTGGGTTTTCTCTGGTTTCCGCCCACAGACCAAATACATGCATGTTAGGCTGATTGGTAACTCTAAATTGTCCCTAGGTGTGAGTGAGCGTGTGAATGGTTGTCTCTATGTGTCCCTGTGATGGACTTGCGACCTGTCCAGGGTGTACCCCGCCCCTCGCACGGTGATTGCATGGGCACCGGCGACCCCCATGACCCAAAATGGAAGAAGCGGGTAAAAGATAATTGATGGATGGATGAACTCTGCACAAGAATTCTAATGTGCCTGGATTTGGTCTGTGCAAAAATGGCAAATAAAGAACTTAATTTAATTCAGGTCTCTGCTCTCTCATCAACCCCTGTCAATAAATTTGTCAGTTTCCATTCTCACATCAGTCTATCGTTGTTTGTTTCCATGCCACATCTCGTCTTCCTTACACTTCCTTGTTAATTTTGGAAGTTTTGTACTTGACATGTCAGCCACTTTATTTAGCTAAAATTAATTTTGTTTTATCTTACTTGAGCTTCTTGTGCTACTCTCCATTTTTGGATCAATTATTCATTCAACTGTGACAAACTATTTCATTTGAATTTTTTACATGTTCAAAAAAAATTGTTGTTATGGACCATCTCCAACTCATCTAGTCAGAGTCAGAGTCAGAGTCAGAGAGAATTTATTGTCATTTGCACCGCATGTAGTACATGTGTTGAAAACGAGATTATGTACACAGGGTCCCAGTTACATCCAACAACAAATGCAAGAGAAAAACAATAATAACATCTAGGATTAACTAAGAGAGACATCAGCTAGTAATACACTAAGCCCTAATGTAGTAGAAAAACATCATTATAAACAGCAGCACGAACATGAGTCATTATGAGCAGATGGTCACAGATGAACGCAGCAACAAGAAACAGATCAGTATCAACATGATGTGACATTTTGCAGTGTTTATTCTTATTATTTATTTATTCATGAGTCTGACAGCCTCAGGGTAGAAGCTGTTCCTCAG
>JBBPBX010043756.1:11605-27774 GCA_038048925.1 Garcialebias charrua
ACAAGCTGAAGTTCAAACAGAAACTGACTGTGGCTCCATCTGGTCCGGTTCCCACACAACTTGTGCTTTATGGGGTTGTTCAAGAAGCCCCACACTGCTGCAGAACACACTTTACCTGCAGCCACGGTCCTACAGGTGTTCGATCAATCCACAACTGAGTAATGTCACTAAGACACGAGTAGGCAAACTAAAGAAGTGACGGATGAAACAACCGTACAACTCACATGAAGTGACCAAACGGATGAATCCACAGACGGAGCAGTTCCACAGGAGACGTGTGGACCAGGCCATTTCTCTGCATAAAGAACACCGTACGGTTGCAGAGGACACTTTCAGCTCTGTGGACGTGTACTAGAGTTCAGTGGACACAGGCTGGGACACGTGTCAACAGCTGCCTTTATGACAGCAAAAATAAAATCAGGATTGTAGGAAAATATATTTACTAGGTCTGGTTCAACCTGGATAATCTCTTCTTTTAATACATTTTAAAAGTAGAAACATCCTTGATTTGGGTCATGGCTTGTCATTAATGGGGTGATGGTGGGTGAAAGCCAGACCAGTCAAGAATCACAGATGGGCCACAAGAGCAGCAGGTCTCATTCCTGTTGGCTAAGAACAGGAAACTGAGGCTACAGTTCCCACAGGCTCAAACACTGAACAGTAAGAGACTTGAATAAACAGTTCATTGACAAGACCATCAGCCTCCACAATCACCGGGTCTGTCTAGAGCACCTTTGGGAGGGCTTAAATTTGAGCCGGATCCTGTTTGCTTAGATCCAGAAACTCTCAGACCTTCTAATAATAAAGTTATGAACAAATGTTACTGCCTTGAATGAATAATGGGTATGTAATCTGAAAATAATTACTGTACATAAACACTAATTTTAAACACAACGGCCACTTACGAGCATTTCCACATGTACCCTTAAAAAAATCTGTCCCCAAGAGTGGTGGTGGGGTGAGTGCCAAGCTAACACCACAAATCTCTCATTCCACCACATCCCAAAGGTGCTGGATTAGACTGTGATCCAGTGCTTGTGACCCAACAGCCATCCTAATCATTTGAGGTATTTTTCGGACTATGAGGCACACTTAAAATCCTTTAATTTTCTCAAAAATAAACAGTGAGCCTTATAATCCGGTGCGCCTTGCGTATTAATTCTGGCTGGGTTTACTGACCCCAAACAGATTTTATGTGGGACATGGTGCTCAAAAAGATGTCAAAATGTTTGTTTCACTTAATGCGCCTTATAGTCCAAAAAATACATACATTAAAACGGTTTTCTCAAAAGATAGGGGTCGTCGATATGGTGGCGGCCATCTTGGATGTTGACGTAAATACATGATTTTCGAAACAAACCTTATTTTTTAATTTACACCTAGATGCAGTCACACATCAAAATGGAAGTTGGCACCTCAAGGTCTTTGTGCTCACAACCTTCACGGCTGCACGGGCAGTATATTCCCAACCTCCCCTTCACTCTGCGTTGAGGGACAATATGTGACAGAACCTCTGAGAAATGTTTCCACCATCTTGTTAGAACACAAAACAACTCAGTTCTGAAGACAAAGGCAGGTCCAGTTCCTGCACACCCAGGTGTAACTGGTAAAGTGGGCAATGAGTGGGACAGGACATTCTGTCCCATTTACCAAGCAGTGATTTTACTGCGCACTTTAAAAACCTTCATGCCTGTGTGCATTCGCTACAACTGAACTCTAAACAATTAAAATAATCACATTACAAAGATGAACCTTTGGACTTGTCCTGTGTGACTGCAAATATACCTCCTTTCAAGTTTTACATTTTCAGCAGTGGACAAATCAAAACATCACGTGTCAACATTTCAAACATAAATGTACAGAAAAGGACAAAAACATGAAGAATGTTGCCCATCGGCTAATTTTTAAGACTGGAGTTTGTTTAAAGAAGGCAAAAACTCAACACCTAAATATTTCATTTATGGTTGAATGTTGAATTATTTACTCATGTGGAATTTGTGTTCATGTATAACAGCAAACTGCTCTTATTGCCATTTATTTAGCTGAGACGATTAGAAAAATCTTATCATCCCAAGCTTCCAAAAATACAACGTGGAGGAATGAGATATAAAAGATAAGAAGGATGACGAAAGATCCAGGAGAGTTTATGCAAAGAGAGGAAGCTGTGCAGAAGATTACACAGCTTTGCTTCTTGGTCCTGAAGTTTCAGTTTCATCTCGGTTTAGTTGATCTAAAAAAAAAAAACCTCCAGATCACCTCCCCACGGGACTTCCTAGGAGGAACCTGTAAAGAAATACAAACATGTGGATGGAGGAAAACAAACTAGTTTCATACGCGAGTTAGACCCATTTTCTGAGAATGAGACCCATTTTCTGAGAATGAGACCATTTTCTGAGAATGAGATCCATTTTCTGAGAATGAGACCCATTTTCTGAGAATGAGACCCATTTTCTGAGAATGAGACCCATTTTCTAAGAATGAGACCCACATCTTTGACAGTAAGATCTGATTCTCACCACTTTCCTCGGGCCTGAACTGCTTCCTGCCTCACCAGCCTCTTCCTGTCATCCAGAGGCTGAGCCAATGCTCGCAGCACCCGCGCTCGAAACGGCAAAACCTGAATCACACGACAAATCCTAAACGTTACTGTTCAAAGAAAAATGTATGGTGCCCATCAGCCGAATTAATAGTTTTTCCTATTCCTAAACATACAAAATACACTTAAGTTGAGCCCAGTTCAAAGACTAGTCAGATTTGGACATAACATGCAGATGCATGGTACAACCCCAATTAATGTTCTATAAAATGTAATGACAAACTGAATGCATTGACTTGATACACTCATTTTATTCACAATGGAACAGTAAACAGATCACGTGTTTAAATTAAGACATGAAAGCATTTTAGGTAACAATACTGGAATTAGGAATCTGAGGCAGCAACGCAACTCAAACAAGCAGTACGCCAATTTTGAGAGATTTGAATATTAAATGATTGTACTTTTGGAGATGAGTGGTTTTTCTGTACTGATATTGAACAGGGAACACAAGTAAACCTTAATGTTTTTGGTGCAAGAGATCCAAAAGGGTAGGAGTTACACTGTGGAGAAGTACAGAGTTTAATAGATTTTTGTTTGTTTGTCTGAGCACAGAGTGACGAATCCTGGCGAGTGGAGGGAGTCAATTTATCCATGACTAGGTGCAACGGCTGAACCATAAGGTGGCCATTGGTGGCTTTGGCCACAATAGAAAAACCATGGTGGGGGCCATCTTAGATTTTGATGCCGCAAAATCTATGACAACCCAATTTTTGACAGTGAACCTTTCTTAATTACCTAGATGCAGCTACACACCAAAATGGAAGTTGGTAGCTTACACAGACGGACATTTATGGCAGTAGCCATCGTGGATTCTGGCATAGCAACCCAATTTTCAAAAAGAACCCTTCTTACACTTACTACTTTCACAATAACAGGTGGCGGACGGCGATTTTGCCGCCTACTCAAGTGTCTGGTGCCGCTTACGCTGACATTTTTTCCCCTTTGGAGTCAATAGACACTCTGGCATGTTATAGTCACATGGCCGATTGTAGTTGCTCCAAAGGGAAATATGCAGCAACGCCATTTTAATGTCCAAAGTAGAGATGTTAAACTACACATCAGTTTTTAAATCATGTTGATAGACCAAGTATAACCAGAGTTATGATAAATCATCTGCATCTTATTCTGAAAATCATTGTCATATCTGAAGCACATTTAAAGCGCAAGGCTGCGTCAAAGATGGGCAGTCTTGGGGAGAAAACTCCCCCATCACCCTCCACTTTTCACCTCCCACCCTCACCAAACAGATAAACAACCTCCCTCCTCCTTTCTGACGGAGGCTCCAAGTTATTTGTCAAGCTCCAAAAAATCTACAGGAAGAAGAAAAAAAGACGCGTAAGTTGAATTGAGTTCAGCGCACGATTAAGACACAGTGAGAGCGGAGTGAGTCTGAGATTTGAGAGATTTGTGATATTTGAAATAATTAGTTTAGAAAGGGCTGTTGTAACACACCACCCAGAATAAATCTCTTTCTCTTTGTATAAAACTCTAACCAGTTAAGCGGTTTAATTAAACAGAGACTGTGTGGGAAAAAATGGACAATTATTAAAACTGAACAAGTGACATTTGATGTTTATATACAGGAACCAAATTATTGTTTTATTTTTACCGGATTTTAAATTTAGTAGATTTTATTGTTTATTTTCTGGTTTTATTGCCAGATTTTATTTTGTACTGTGTGAGCCATGTGTTCAGACTGACTCTGCACAGCACTTTGGTCTGCTGTGGTGCTTTACAGATCAGGTTGGATTGGAATTACAGCAAACCCTCGACCTACGTCACCCGCGACCTACGGCAATTCAGACTTACGATTGTATCATATTTAATAAAAATATGAAAAAAAAAAAAAAAAATTTTTTGTGTTTAAATGTTATTAATTTCATGTGTACAGCACTTTGTTGCAGCTGTGGTTGTTTTAAATGGCTTTATAAATAAAGTATAATTATTAATATTATGTTTTTATTACAATTTTATCGTATTTACGCAACTTCCGGTCGTTTCCGGTCGCCATTTTACAATTCCCAAGTGCGGTCAATGGAGCTCCACCATAGAGGCTCCTGTCAGCTGGCTCTAGAGGACCGTGTGTCCGATCAGGGTTGCCTCATACGGATAAATTAGCTGGAAACACTCGGTCAACTCTGTGGACGTCTCAGGCCCGGAGGAGCAGCCGGATCGCCCCGCGATCGCTCCCACAACGCCGCCCGACATGCTAACGACAGCAGCTAACAGAGCAGCTAACACAGGCGAAGACACCGAGCCGACATGCCGCGGAGGGGCCATCTGCGGCCGGGAGCTCGCCGCAAATGTCCGCCTGGCAGCCTAAGATGTCGGGGGACACCGAGCTAACGCGGAGATACAAAGCCGACAGCCTTTTTGAATGAACTGACATGCTGCTAATGGCGGGGCCTAACCGTAGCTAACGCCGAGCAGCTTGTTTTGGATGGAGGAACATCGCGGAGAAACGGCTTTCAGTAAGTTTTTTTTTTCTGGCTCCAAATGTATGAAGTTAAGAAGCTAACAGTCCTTCTTTTAAACAGTTTTGACCACGTGTGTGCGTGTGGAGCGTAAGGAAGCTGGGGGAGCTCGGACGGGTGCAAGAGCTAATGCTAAAAGACGAAGGCAGGCTTTGACCAGCTCAAAGTAAGAAATTACAGTGTACAGTACTGTATATTTTTTATTTATTGTATTCATTTACTGTACATGTAAAGTTCTGTGCATGATTATGGCCTAGTATGTGTCCGCTTGTTCAGTCTCATGCCGTTAAATATGTGTGCGGTGCTCCGTTAGAGGTATAGCCGCGACCTATGTCAGAAACGCGGACCTACGATTGGCACGTGTTTTTGGTCCGCGAGGTACGACAACATTGACCTAAGTCACAACCTTAGGTCCGGAACCCTGACGTAACTCGAGGGTTTGCTGCTGGCTTCAAAGTTCAGTTTTACTTGAGTGAAGGTGAAAGACTTAAATGACATATTTAAATAACTTAACATTTTGTTCCTGGACATATAAACTGTTGGAGTACCTCGTGTACAGGAAACTGTGACAGAGCGTGGATGCAGCGTATTGAGGTGATCCGTATTTTCTGTGAAGACAAGAAACAATGAAGACTTTCCACAGAGACCAGGCACGTTGTCTCCTTATCTCAGCTTCACCTTTTACCTCCTGGGATCAGGTCAACTCACCATGGCAGGACTACAGACGAGGGCTAGTAGCCTGCTGACCAAAGCCTCCAGCTGCTGGATGAAAACTGGTAGGGGGTCCAGGAGGGCAGGCTCCAGGCTGGACAGAGTGGCCAGCTGGACGCCCTGATCGGAGCACGTTAAAGCCTCCAGCAGCAGAGACATCAGCTGAATGTGGGATTAGAAGCATCAACCATCGTTCTTTAGTTTGACAGAAATAGGCTGACTGGTGGAACTCACCGCTGGCAGCTCGGAGACTTGGATCTGCTTCGGGAGCTTAGTGATGATGTTGGAAAGAGCCTTCAAGTAGTTGGGCTTCTTCTCTGTTGAGCAGAAAAATGAAATAAATAAAACTCAATTAAAGGTCTAGCGTTCCGAAGGAATGCGCATCTTTTGAAGTCTTTTGTGATAGATTTTTTTTTTAAATGACAAAGTTACATCTGTTTTGGTTGAACCTTGTAAATGACAAAAAAGCAGATCTCACAAGAAATTTGAGCCTTTTGAGTATATGTTGTGGAGCAAAGTGGGGAGTTGGAAATACCCTCCATCTGTCGATCATGTGAGAATGATAACTTGAAAAATAATAGATACCAACTTCCATTTTGATGTGTGGCTATATGTAGGCGTTAGAAAGATCTGAGGAAACTGGCCACCCAGATCATTTGAGGAAATTATACTTTCAAGTTTTATATTGCTTAAAAGTAGTTTCCTCAAATGATTGGGGTGGCCCTTGAGGTAAGAATAATTTATGGTGACCAAGACCATCATTGGCCACCCCCAGCTCCACCTTTGCACCTGGTCATGGATAAAATTGTTCCCTCCACTCACCAGTATACTGTATGTCTATGCTTTATCTGACAAGCAAAAATAAAGTGAGACCTGTTTGGACAGACAATAAGTGGTGAAAATGACAACACAGGTTTTGGAGACAAAAAAAAAATCATAACATGCTCTTAATCTTTGGCTGAAGACTAAAAGCATGAAAATTAAAGAAGAAAAAAAATTGCACACAAGCACATAATGATGCAGACATTCCGCAGGGTGGGGGATGCAAGGGTGGTGAGCATGTCCAGAGACAACACACAGAGGCACTGCAGAGTTCAGATAAGAGTGGTAAATCGCTCAGTTCACATAGTTCCCTCTGGAGAGATCCAGATACTCTCAGGGGGTGCTGAGGACGACGTCAAATAGAATCCAAAGAGTCCTGAAATGATGACAGAATGTTTATTCAGCTGGACCCCTCTGATTGGTCTGTAGACTTCCTCGGTGGAGGGAGGGACAGAGCTTCAGTTTTACAGAACTTCCAGGCAGGTTGAGATAAGACGGCCTGTCAAGGCCAGTCAGGGAGCCAAATTCAGATAAACACGATAGTTTTGGGAACAGGCAGAACTTTAATGACATCTACATTGAAACTGTGTCGGTCTACTCAGTTCCGAAACATCCAAATTACATGGCCACACCAATGGACCATGCCTGAAAGTAATCTCCAAGATCTGATCCATCCTGCCAAAAGCATTTGAGTCTGGGTGCTCGAGGTACAAACCAAGTCATCCCATAAGGCAAGCAGCATGATCGGGTCCAAATTTGCTGCTGACGGCTTCCTTGATTGTAGATAAAACAGGAACCAGCCGAATCCAAAAAGCAGGAACCAGTTATCATAAATTAAATTAAATGTGTCCTTAAAATCCATCAATGGCAGCAGAGAGACACATCATCAAGTCTTCCAAGTTGATGAAATATCCAGCTGCGTGTGACAACAGGGCAAATCGGCTCGCCTAAAGCCTGCCTTCTCTTCGAAGAAATGTTATCAATTGTGTTGAGGGACCAACTGACCAAATCCATAGTAGAATTACGATTAGGAAGATTTGCAGAAGAGAGGATCTAAAGCAGTTTCACAGACAGGACAGAGCAAAGCAAAGAGAGAGAGAGGAGGGAAATGCGTCCGCCCTTGACAAGAGCAAGTGTCGAAGTGCTTCTTTCTTTTCAGGTTGGGATCGAATACAGCAGTTTGAGTTGAATTTTCACTTGGTCGCAATTTCTCATCCTGAGCAAGCACATCGGTGACAACGAAAAGGAAAAGCTCCCTCTTAACAGAGAAAAACCTCCAGCAGAACCAGAACCGGACTGGCTAGTGTTAGAGAGGACAGTAAAGAGAGACAGACACAACTCTCCACTACCATCACAACAAAATTAGTGTAAAACTGTTAAATTGGCTGAACTATAGCCATGTATGGGTTGGCTAAGGTCAACTAGCAACAGTGGCCATCTTGTATTGGGTTAACTTTAAAAGGAAATCATACAGCAGGGGCTTATAACATATTTTGTTAATGCTATAGTCAAGGACACACATGAACATGCACACAAGCAAATAACATCACATGGACAATAACAAATGTGTAGTAATATGAAATAGCAAACCTCTTGTCTGCATGGGGTTCAGGTCTGTTGGATCTCCTACCTTGTGGTGCGGAGTTAAAGCTCTGGACCAGCTTGGGTGAGTATTCACTAAAGAAGCGTTGGCGGTACATGATGCGCACGTTTGCATGGCAGCTGCGGTTCAGGACGTCCTCGGTGTCGCTCATCAGCAGAGAGAAGCTGTCTGCTGCCATCGGACCCAGATCAGCATCATCGAGCAAAGAGAAAAGCTACATAGAACAGGTCGAAGGTACATTTAAAGCTGGGGTTGTAATAATGGTTGCCCTTGATGTGACAGAATAGTAAAAATAAATTGAGATCAGTGTTTTTACTTTGTCAGTCAGTGCTGAGAACAGAGGGTGGTACCGTAGGAGCAGAGCCTTGGCCACCTGCACACAACAAGTAAATAACATGTAAACTTGCTGCCTTTTACAGAGCATGTGCAGCAGTTAGGAAATGATGAGGGCATACAGACCATTTATAGCACGACTGCTGCCTGCTACATACAGTAGACATAATATTATGATAGTATTGAAATTATTGAAATTTTATGATCTGGTTGACTATGCTGGTGAAGATTCTCAGTCGTCCAGGACTTGATAAAATCAAAAAAGGCATTCAATACAGGATCAACTGGACTTTATTTGTTGCAGAAAACATTTTGACTTCTGTCCAGAAGTCTTTTTCAATTCTGAATGAATGGAAGCTGTGAGACCGAGAAGTTTTATACAAGCCGAAAAGCCACGCACCAACATATGAAATTGGAAACTGAAATAACCCCACAACATGCCCATTCTATTTAAATTGACAAAACAACACATCACAGCTTAACAGAAGGGGGTTTGTAACACATACATGTAAATTGAAAGATCACACCTTAACAGTAGGGGGTTCCCTTGAGGTCTCTGGTAGAAGACACAAAACTGTATGTAAATTGACAAAAAACACCTCCCAACCAACAACAGAGGCTACTCAGAGAACTTTGTTAGTCTAATTTACAGACAAGACATCTCTGCTCCCATCCGGTGTAAAACGTTTCGGAATCAAATCCAAAACTGAGTTATAAGTCTTAGAAAGTTGAAATCTCAGACCTCCTCCTCTGTTAAGAGAAGGTTTTTCTCTCTTAACATAAACAGCTTCCTTCACCCCCCTCTCAAACCATCTGTGCTCTCGGTCCAAAATTTGAACATTCTGGTCCTCAAATGAGTGACCCTTGTCCGTGAGGTGGAGGTGAACAGCTGAGTTTTGTCCAGAGGAGGTTGCTCTCCTGTGTTGGGACATTCTTTTGTGGATAGGTTGCTTAGTTTCTCCGATGTAGCGGTCTGAGCAGACTTCGCTGCACTGGACTGCATAAACCACACCACTCTGTTTGTGTGTGGGGGTTTGGTCCTTAGGGTGGACCAGCCTCTGTCTGAGCGTCCTGCTAGGTTTGAAATGTACTGGGATGTTGTGTTTGTTGAAAATCCTTCTGAAATTCTCTGAGACTCCAGCAACATAAGGAATGACAATGTTTTTCCGTCTGTTAGACTTTTTCTGTTCATTATTGTGTTTAACAGATTTCCTTGCTGACTTGACAAAAGCCCAGTTGGGATATCCACATGTTTGCAGAGATTTTTTGATGTGTTTCTGTTCCTTTTCCTTCCCTTCTGTCCTTGTGGGGATGTGTTCTGCCCGATGCTGTAAAGTTCTGATGACAGAAAGTTTGTGCTCCAGTGGATGGTGAGAGTCGAACAGGAGATATTGGTCTGTGTGGGTTGGTTTTCTGTAAACTTCAATGTTGAGACTGTCATCTCCCTCCATATGCACCAAACAGTCCAAAAAAGGCAGCTTATTGTCGTTAGCATCCTCTCTGGTGAACTTGATGTTGTTATCAACAGAGTTAATGTGTCTGGTGAACGCTTCCACCTCCCTGGCTTGGATTTTGACACAGGTATCATCCACATATCTGAACCAATGGCTTGGAGTTGTCCCCTCATAGGAGTTTAGGGCTCTCTGTTCCACTTCCTCCATGTAAAGATTAGCAACAATGGGTGACACTGGAGATCCCATGGCACAGCCGTGCTTCTGTCTGTAAAAACTGTCATTGAACTTGAAATAAGTGGTGGAGAGGCAGAGATCCAGCAGGGTGCAGATGTGGTCTGGGGTTAAGTTGGTCCTTTTGTCCAAATCCTTGTCCTGTAGAAGTCTTTTTTTGACAGTTTCTATTGCTTCAGAAATGGGTATGCATGTGAACAGAGAAGTCACATCATATGATACAAGAGTTTCTCCCGGGGTCAGCTTCAAATGTTGAACTTTGTTGGTGAATGAGGGTAATGCAGGCCTCTAAGAAAGATTTCGGAAGGGATCCTTTGTCAAACGACTCTAAGAGAACCGAGTGTAAGAGTGGGGAAAGTAATGGAGAAAATTTCTTTAAAAATTCAGCAGGGAAGCCGTCAGGACCCGGACATTTGCCAGACTGCATTACCGATACAGCTGACACAATTTCTGTCAGGGATATTGTGATCTCCAGTGCATCTTTCAGATTGGGTGTGAGTTTTGGCATATTGGTCTTTTCGAAAAACTGAGAAGATAAATTCTTGTTGGTTTGAGATTCTGAAGTATATAAATGGGAATAAAAGTCCTTAAATGCTCTGTTAATTTGTAAATGATCTAGAGTTATGGTGCCGTTCTTTAATTGGATCTTAGGGATGATTTGTTTAGCCGTGGCAGTAGTTTTCCTGACTTTTCTCCATGTATGTAAAATGATGATTTACTNTTATAGAAATTAACTGAATTGACTTCAGTTTAAAAAAAAACTTTGCATTTATTCAACATCTTGAACACAACTGGGCCAGTAAAACAACAATGTGGTGTTTAAATATAATTGGTCACAATCTCAAACTATTTATGAAATTAAAACTTTGGTTTGATCCATCTTTAATCTCAGCCTCGCAAACGTTTGTCTTTTCATCCCTCGTCTCTTTAAACGGCCGTGCCTCGTCTTGTACGGCGCTCCGGCAAAGCGCTGGATAAAGACGGATTAATTAATTGATTGATAGATGAAAGGAATCCTGCGGTGCATTACGACAACAAAAGTGGAAATTTCGGATTATTATGGGATAATAATAAATACAGATATGCTGTAAGAAGTGTCTAAAAATACAAAGTACTCTCATTATCCATTAATGACAACTCAGAATAGTAGTCGGTGTTTAATGCAACGCCCAAGCAGAATGTCACTGGCAGGAAACACAAAACTGCACTCCTTAATAGGATTGTGTCTGTATAGCAATTTGTCAAGCCAAAATATTCAGCATTTATGGGACAAATATAGCGCGATGAAACAAGCAGGAGAGGCAGAAATCACTAAACAGTCAATAGGATTAACAGAAGCATAAACTAAATGCTTCTCGATGTGTCACTGATAAATGGATTTTTGATTATTCGTCACCATAAAACGTGTGGAAAGATTGTCATGCTGTCATTGTATTACTGTTTTTCCTTTATCTGTGTGTCAATCTAGCCGCATTAAAATCCCGCTGCTGATTTCAGCCCCTTCCTCTGTGTGTTTTTTTAATGGATTTAACACACAGTCTGCATTTGGAGCACAAAAAAAGGCCCAGATTACCTCATCGCCTCGGGCCAGTGTTGTCTTAATAAACGGTGAGCCTCCATAATTGAGTCTTTGCCAAAAGACACAATGTCATCTTCAATTAATCCATCCTCCGTCAATACTTTTGGGTTTGACAGTTTGTGCACGTTAGTCACTATGAATCATTTCCTTCACAACAACAAAAAAGCACAACCGTTCCGGTCTCAATTTAGTTATTAGCTTCTTGAATTTTAGTGGAACAGAGGCGCCTGAAACAGCCAGTACGTTCACACCAACTCTTTTTGTTTTAAGTACTTCACGAGAATTGTACCGACAATTTACGGCCAATCTGAAAACTAGACCTCAAAATTATATTTATATACTAACGAGCACAAACTAAAAAGAAAGTGCATCCTGTGCTCCAGCATCAACGTGTGGCATGGAGGCTGCACAGCTGCAGAAAGAACAGCTTTGCAGAGAGTGGTGAAGGCTGCACAGAAGATGTTGGAGTCAGTCTCCCCACCATCACAGACATCTACACCTCCAGATGCAGGAAGAGGGCCACCTGCATCATGAAAGACCACACTCACCCAGCACACACACTTTTTGCCCCTCTCCCCTCAGGAAAGAGGTTGAGGAGCATTAAGTGTAGAACCACTAGACTGAGGAACAGCTTCTACCCTGAGGCTGTTAGACTCATGAACATCTAACCAGGATAATCACTGTGTTGTTCATGTTGCTGCTGATCTGTTTCATGTTGCTGCTGATCTGTTTCATGTTGCTGCTGATCTGTTTCATGTTGCTGCTGATCTGTTTCATGTTGCTGCTGATCTGTTTCATGTTGCTGCTGATCTGTTTCATGTTGCTGCTGATCTGTTTCATGTTGCTGCTGATCTGTTTCATGTTGCTGCTGATCTGTTTCATGTTGCTGCTGATCTGTTTCATGTTGCTGCTGATCTGTTTCATGTTGCTGCTGATCTGTTTCATGTTGCTGCTGATCTGTTTCATGTTGCTGCTGATCTGTTTCATGTTGCTGCTGATCTGTTTCATGTTGCTGCTGATCTGTTTCATGTTGCTGCTGATCTGTTTCATGTTGCTGCTGATCTGTTTCATGTTGCTGCTGATCTGTTTCATGTTGCTGCTGATCTGTTTCATGTTGCTGCTGATCTGTTTCATGTTGCTGCTGATCTGTTTCATGTTGCTGCTGATCTGTTTCATGTTGCTGCTGATCTGTTTCATGTTGCTGCTGATCTGTTTCATGTTGCTGCTGATCTGTTTCATGTTGCTGCTGATCTGTTTCATGTTGCTGCTGATCTGTTTCATGTTGCTGCTGATCTGTTTCATGTTGCTGCTGATCTGTTTCATGTTGCTGCTGATCTGTTTCATGTTGCTGCTGATCTGTTTCATGTTGCTGCTGATCTGTTTCATGTTGCTGCTGATCTGTTTCATGTTGCTGCTGATCTGTTTCATGTTGCTGCTGATCTGTTTCATGTTGCTGCTGATCTGTTTCATGTTGCTGCTGATCTGTTTCATGTTGCTGCTGATCTGTTTCATGTTGCTGCTGATCTGTTTCATGTTGCTGCTGATCTGTTTCATGTTGCTGCTGATCTGTTTCATGTTGCTGCTGATCTGTTTCATGTTGCTGCTGATCTGTTTCATGTTGCTGCTGATCTGTTTCATGTTGCTGCTGATCTGTTTCATGTTGCTGCTGATCTGTTTCATGTTGCTGCTGATCTGTTTCATGTTGCTGCTGATCTGTTTCATGTTGCTGCTGATCTGTTTCATGTTGCTGCTGATCTGTTTCATGTTGCTGCTGATCTGTTTCATGTTGCTGCTGATCTGTTTCATGTTGCTGCTGATCTGTTTCATGTTGCTGCTGATCTGTTTCATGTTGCTGCTGATCTGTTTCATGTTGCTGCTGATCTGTTTCATGTTGCTGCTGATCTGTTTCATGTTGCTGCTGATCTGTTTCATGTTGCTGCTGATCTGTTTCATGTTGCTGCTGATCTGTTTCATGTTGCTGCTGATCTGTTTCATGTTGCTGCTGATCTGTTTCATGTTGCTGCTGATCTGTTTCATGTTGCTGCTGATCTGTTTCATGTTGCTGCTGATCTGTTTCATGTTGCTGTGTTCCTTCGTGCTCATCTGCTCACACAGACTCATGTTCGTGCTGCTGTTCGACGTAATGTTTTTATGCCATTAGTGCCTAGTGTATTTTTAGTTGATGTTTTTCTTAGTTCATATCTTAGATGTTATTACTGTTTTTCTTTTACATTTTATTATTGGATGTAACTGGGATCCTGTGTACATAATTTCGTTCCACCACATGTACCCATGAATGACAAAGATTCTCTGACTTTGGCTCTGAAAGACCTCTGAGAGGCCGTTTGTTGAAGCTACAACAACAAGCAGCACGTCGGTGTCTCCTGTCGCTGCACAATTTGAACAGTGACTGTTTGTAGTTTTGGACATTAATGTTTTTATGGACTGGAATTGAACAGAGAATAAAGGTAAACCTAAATGTTTTTGATGCAAGCCAACTTTATATGAGCAAAAAGATAGGTTTTGTTTTGTTGCTTGTTTGAGGCACCGCAGATTAATCTTCGTCCACACAAATCAGTTCAAGGTTCTTTATTGTCATTCGCATCACATGTGGTACATGAGGTGGAACAAAATTGTGTACTCAAGGTTTGAGGAAACTACAGATACAGTCTGTTTGTGTGTGTGTTTTTTGGCTGCTCCTTCAGGGTTCACCACAGTGGGGGGTTCTAAGGCCCTCAACCCCCACCATCTGCTCCCACGGGTATCCTAGATAGCAGCTCTCTGCTCCACACAGAGGGCTGTGGTAGCTCAGTGGTCGGTGGTTGTGTCAGGAAGAACATCGGGCGTAAAAATAAAAACCAAGCCTTTGTGTGAGTTAGTTCGCTGTGGAGACCCCTGACGCAGGGAGCAGCTGAAAGAAAAAATATGTACCGTATTCGTCGGTATATAATACGCAGTTTTTTTGCTCATTTGAATGGCCTGCGTATTACACACCGAAGCATATTATCTATGCATTTTTCCCCCCATATTTTTAGACCCATTTTTCGCTCTGATGTCGCTGTTTTTCATTTTGGGCAAAAAATGGTGCAGTACCACTTTTGTCCGCTAGGGATACACTTCCAGACCGTTTCTAGCTCATGTGTCCAAAAAAAGCCTCCTCTGGTCGGACTGACTCTGTCGCTGCCCGCCCCCTGCTCTGGATGTAGCTGCATTTAGCTGTGAGGTTCGCTGTTTTTATTAGCAAGATACCGTAACTCATAAACCACACCGCAGATTTTTAAATCCAGCTGATTTCACATTTGGTTAAGCTCAGGAGCCCGTGTGCTATAAAGTCAGCTAAGAAATATATTTTTTCTCGCAAAGAAATAATAGTTTTTACCGTGTTTTGTTGTAAATTCTTTCGGTGCTCGCCCGCTTCTGTGGCCGCCATTTTAAGCAGGGCAAATAAGGCACTGACGCGACGCATCGCGTAGCGGTGACGCATAATAGATGCGTATTAAACACCGAAGCGTATTATGTATGTTTTTTTTCTGGTTTATTGGCAATAATTGGACAAAGCGTGTTATATACAGGAGCGTATAATACAGCGACGAATACGGTATGTCTTGGATTTTGTCCTGGTTATCCAATTACTGATGGTGACTTTTCTTCTTCCTACATGCAACCACACACTAAAATGGAGATCGTCACTCACTTGTTTTACTAGTCATGTTCATGAATTTTTATTTTCGCACAATAAATCTAAAATGTTCATTACTACAAAAGGAAAGCGGTCATATGATTTATTTAAACCAGTGGAAAGGTTTCATTGAAACTCTTTGAAAAGAATCATCGCATCGACCCGACTGATGAACTTTTACCGTCAACCTGTTCTACACGGTGTCAGTTTACTTTTTATTCAAAGCATTCAACCTTTATTCATGTCCTCAGAGTGAGATAAAAAGATCTAAAGCCTGGAGTTAGAATAAAATAAAACTGATTGAACAAAAGTTCAACAATAAAAATAAGTAAATCCACAGGAAAATTTAGAAGTAATTTTTTAATAACAAAAGAAAAGCGATCATGCGAAGGCGGCCGTAACAAAATACCCACAGAGCTCAAATAAAGATGAACGTGTTCAAAAACAGAAAAACAAACCGGAAGACATCGATATAAACATTTAGGCCTCGTTGTAATTATTTTAGCTGTAAACACAAAAAATTTAATTATGTAAACATGTTTCAGCTGACGAGTTGAAGCTGTTCAAAGAAAGAAGAGCAACTTGTACGAATATTTTATTATTATTTTATATATTTATTGAACATCAGCTAAACAACGTTCAGAGAAAGTGACAGGAAGTCACCACCACCACCACCACCACCAC
>JBBPBX010043757.1:8719-27774 GCA_038048925.1 Garcialebias charrua
ATATATATATATTAGGGGTGTAACGGTACGCTAAAATCACATTTCGGTTCGGTTCAACTACAAGGAGGGCTCGGTTCGGTTTATTTTCGGTTTATTTTCGGTACAAATTTATTTATTTTTACAAAATAAAGACTTACAAAATGTTTATTTTGAAAATATGCCAAAAATATGTTTGTATTGTATTGTAGTAATAAATAAAAGTGACCCATTTGGATGATATTTTAAATAAACAGCACTCTACAATAAATAAACTATATGAACAATAATACAAATCTTAATAAATACAATAACAGTCAGAACCAGAACAATAAGCAGCAACAGACTGTTTACAATCTAACTAATCAAGTTTTTGTCCAGTAGCAGCAGTGTGGTTGTATTTGTCCTCATTACTGTACTCACAACTTCTTCTTGGTGGGACAGGTGCCTGGAAAAGTTCAGAGTTCAGTTCAGTCATCACACACTTCTTAGCTGCAGGTGGATTTCCCTGAAGTGGATAAGAGAGCAGCTACCTCTGTCACAGACTGGAAATAAAAAACAAGAGGTTAAAAAAAACAAGTTAATAAGATTATGATTTAAAAAAAAAAGATTATTTAGATAAAAAATAATAAAAGAACAATACCTCTTGAACGGTTGTGTTGTGATTCAAAAGTTGAAGGAAGCTCTGAAACGAATGTGCAAGTTTATGCAGGTTTATTGTACATAATAAGAATAAACCTTACAGCAAATAACAGACCTCACTCCGAGCACAGTCCACACACACGAACCTTCGAAGGCGGACCACGGTTTTATACCTCCAGATGACGTCATCGCCTCGTGGGACCAATCCTGGGACCGAACCGCCTTGGACACGCCCTAGGACTTCCCTACTCTGTACGTGATCCGCCTCTCAGCCAATAAACTACCAGCTCTGTATGTCAATCATCAAGTGTTATGTCTGTTGTATTGTGCAGGCGTGTAACTGAAAAACTCTTCCCTATTGAAAATAAAACCCGAAAATAAAGGTTCCATCTTGAATATATTTCACATTATATGGTGGAATTAAGTGAACATAAATCATAACACATAATATGTGTGATTCAGGTGTAATACTGATATACATATATTTCAGTTGAATCGCTCACTCTTCATCATCATGGCAGAACTTTAATCTGGTCCAGGGCTTGTTTTGGATACTGTATGTTTGCATTTATACTTCTGCTATTAAAGTGAATAATAGAGAGAACTCCATTTGATATATTGATGTCATTAAACTGCTCTTCATTATAATATTTGCTATCTTTTATTACAGGAAAAAAAATTGCATCAATCACATTTTCAACATTATATATTTTAGGTTCTGAGTCTTCGTATGTTGTCATGTTCTAATGTATTTGTTCATTTCACTGTATATTTTGTCCATTTTGAGTGTGAGTTGTTTCATTGATTTGTAATTTTTCATCTCCTGAGTTCATCCAGATCCTTCAGTTCTTTTATCATTTTAGGCTGAGACCCTTCCTGTGTTTTGATAAAGATGTATCCATTTCTTGTCCATGTCCATTTTTTATTTATTTATTTGTTTTGTTTTATTTTGTTTTGTTTCTGTTTGTTGACAACATTAGTTAGTTTTTTCATAAAGAGCTGAACTTTTTGAAGTGTTGACGTGATGAATGTCTCATAGCGACGCTCAGTAACTTTAAAGCCTGCGCATATAACAACGTTCAGACAGATTCAGAGATTTAAAAACTCATACAGCTTGTGTTATTGCTCTGGACCGCTCTGATTACCTGATGAAGTAGTTTTAATACAGCTCTTCGTTCACGTTCGGATGACATAGTTTCCAGCGCGTTCACGTGACGTGTTGCTGCTGCAGAGAGCTGCGTCACGCAGCTGTTGCAGAGTCTTCATGAAACAAAGTCCACACAAGCTGCGTGTGCGCTCGTCTTTTAACAAGAAAGCTATAACGTTCACAAACAGGAGACTGCACGAGATGCTAACGGCTAAATGCTGCGCGTGCCACGCAATAATAGCTCCGTGCTGAAACGCGCCCAGGAAATTTTGTTCCGCGGTGCATATATTCCCCTGTTAAGAACGTTTAATGGAGTTTGTGTTAACCACAGGCATAACACAAACTCCCTTTTTTTATCCAATAAAAGACAAATGTAAAATAAGTTAAACCGAGTGAGGTTCAAACATGAGTCGAGAAAAGGCTCGGTGCGGCAACCTGACACTCTACCAGTGAACCACTGTGTCTGCTCTTTGTAGTTCCACTTTTTCTTTTAATGGATCGCCCCTCAGAAAATCCTGGCTACGCCCATGTAAAATAAGCTGATTTGTAATCAGTTATTAACAAAAATTAAACTCAGAAACACTAATATATATATATTCAGCTAACAAATATTTTTTTAGTCGTTTCTGTAGTTAAATTTTAACGAAATTCAGCTCGCGCTGAGGTTGTTGTACGAGTTGATGACTCAACACACAGCAGTCCCGCCCCTGCTGCAAACAACGAATCAAATGATGAGCAGTACATGACGTCAAACTGGGCCCGGGAGCTCAGCCCAATTAGAACCTCCGTCGGTCGGGTTTTAAAACTCGGGCTGACGCCGGCCCAAAAAGGCAAATGCGAACATGACGAACCCGGGCTGGGCCGGGGAGGGCTGTGCAGTGCGAAAACGGCTTCTGTGTGTATATATAAGTCTGCGTCCTTGTGTTATTTGCTGTTGGGGCATTGTCTGTGATTACCTTGTCTTCGTCTGGTTCTTATGTATCCTTAGTTTCCCTTCTTTTAGTGAGTAATGCTGCCTTATCAGCATTTTTATTTTTGTACTCATTAAAGTGTTTAATATTTTACTCCTCGTGCCTCCGAGTCCTGTCTGAACACTGAATTCAGATCACAAACACACCGCTCCTGACAGTTTACTGAGGAAAAACTGGAGGTGAAGAGGTTGGGGCCAGACAAACCTGAAGATATTCAAACCCAGCAAAGAGAAACTTGTGCTGTGTAACTGTGCTGAACTTGGCCGGATATTAACTCAGCTTAGTCCAAATAATATCAACCCGTCAGTTCATTTTTATTCTTTTTATAGTTCACTCTGCGTTGTGTTTAATGATGACCAGAAGACGAGCGTTGAACTGAATGCTGTTTAATCTGCATTTAAAAAAGTGCACAGGTCTGAATCTGGGCTCATTGCAGCAGCATCATGTGCCTGTCTTCTCAATGAATGAACCTGCTGTACAATACACCTGTAACAAACACCTGTCTAAACGGGAGCTTATACATGCACAGGAGAGATGTTTAAATTATTTTTCAAATGTTACAAATATGAGTGTGTTAAAGATCAATTTGTAAACAACAGTAAAACTCGCTCGGACACATCAGCTCAAAAGTGCAGGTGGGTGGAGCACGCTGTACACAAAAATCAACTGTTCTGACCGAAACTTCAAAAAGAATCTGCCACTCACACACTCCTTCACAAAAAAATTAACAACAAACAAAACTGAATTGTATCATTGATTTGACTTTATGTAGGAAAATAAAGTCACTGAAATAAATCAATTTACTGCTGTTAAGAGAAAATAAATGTATGAAAAATGTAGTGGACACACCTTGTCACTGAATCTCTCAGTAAACACCTTTTCTTTGAAAACATGCAGTGAAGGACATTACACTGATTTATTTTATTAATTTGAATCAAGACAAAAATTAAATCACGAGACTCTCTTTATTCTTTAATTTTGTTCTAATTCAAATATAATCATAGCATAACCTTGTGTTATTCGTATGAGCAGGGTTGTTACTCTTCAATATGTTGAATGATCATGTGTTAATATGCTGGTATATTCTTCAATATGTCTTAGTCAAATAACTCTGTCTAAAGTTGAATGGTATGTCAGACTGAACTTCTCAAATTTGTTTAGAAGTTAGAAAACAGTTTAATCCGTTGTTTTCATGAAGCTGGCTCCACAACTCCCTGTCTTTCTCTAAACAATTATTTATGTTTCTGACAGCTTCTGACTTTCTCCTTGAATCCTGATAACCTCAGTTAACTTCCTCCTACTGGTCGATCGAACCAATAGGAAGAGCCAGGCATCAGGAGGTCAAGCCCTCTACAGGTAGTCCCCGACTTACGAGGACATCGACTTACGAATTCCGTATTTACGAGCTATCATATTTAATAAAAATAAGATCATCCACCTGCACCCTGGAGGTCCAGAACCACCTGGACCCAGGAGGGAGCGCTTGGTCCCGGCTGCAGATCCTCCACCTGCACCCTGGAGGTCCAGAACCACCTGGACCCAGGAGGGAGCGCTTGGTCCCGGCTGCAGATCCTCCACCTGCACCCTGGAGGTCCAGAACCACCTGGACCCAGGAGGGAGCGCTTGGTCCCGGCTGCAGATCCTCCACCTGCACCCTGGAGGTCCAGAACCACCTGGACCCAGGAGGGAGCGCTTGGTCCCGGCTGCAGATCCTCCACCTGCACCCTGGAGGTCCAGAACCACCTGGACCCAGGAGGGAGCGCTTGGTCCCGGCTGCAGATCCTCCACCTGCACCCTGGAGGTCCAGAACCACCTGGACCCAGGAGGGAGCGCTTGGTCCCGGCTGCAGATCCTCCACCTGCACCCTGGAGGTCCAGAACCACCTGGACCCAGGAGGGAGCGCTTGGTCCCGGCTGCAGATCCTCCACCTGCACCCTGGAGGTCCAGAACCACCTGGACCCAGGAGGGAGCGCTTGGTCCCGGCTGCAGATCCTCCACCTGCACCCTGGAGGTCCAGAACCACCTGGACCCAGGAGGGAGCGCTTGGTCCCGGCTGCAGATCCTCCACCTGCACCCTGGAGGTCCAGAACCACCTGGACCCAGGAGGGAGCGCTTGGTCCCGGCTGCAGATCCTCCACCTGCACCCTGGAGGTCCAGAACCACCTGGACCCAGGAGGGAGCGCTTGGTCCCGGCTGCAGATCATCCACCTGCACCCTGGAGGTCCAGAACCGCCTGGACCCAGGTGGGAGCGCTGGGTTCTGGCTGCAGATCATCCACCTGCACCCTGGAGCCCGATCTCGCTCGTAAGACGGGGACAACCTGTACAAAAGTCCTGACTTCTGGAAACGGTTCGAAGTCTTCTGGAGAAGTTGCACTATACTGTATGTTTTTTTTCTGCTCAGAGCTGGATGTACGCTGGTCAAACGCTAAAGACCACGTCATCAGCTAATGACGTATAGCATGCCAGCTATAAAGTCCGCCTCAAGCTTATAACTCCAACTTGAATGAATTTTCCTCTCAGGGAATACTTTTATCTTGAAAACCAACCAGAACCAGTGCCACTACCTCGGTTCGGTTGATGCGGATCTCATGCGAGTCAATGAAGGCGAACATTTGGAAGCCTGCAAAAACGTAGCTGGATGGACGGTCCGTGCATGTTAAGGTTAACCCAACTTTACCGTAGCTTGGACGATGAATCTACACAAAGGTAAAAAGTCGTTGTTCATACCGAACCTGAGTCCAGCGGACGCCGATCGAAGAGTGTGCCGTGTTTTCTGTTTAAACACTTCAAGATAATTATCCCTCCTTTACTTCCTCCATCTTTCTCCTCCTTAAACTTTTCCTTATCCATCCTCACCAGAACTTTAAGCTAAAAGCCTTCAGATATAAGTAATATGTCATCTCATTACTTTATTCTGTTGTCCCTAGAAATTACGGACGCATAATTCATCTGTGCTGAAGTTAATTTATTGATCAATCAATCACCTTGTACATGTATGATGTAATGTATGATTCTGTTAATAAATGGCAGTACTCCTGGTATGCCAACTATAATTAATGCTTCATTGTCACATTACATATCATCATATTATCACAAATGTATTGATTAATCCTGAAAAAGAAGATAATCTGTGAATTACTATTCTCACCTTGAACAGTGTTGAATAAGTAATTAATTAAAGTAGAAGTGTGTCAGGTTAAACTGTCTCACATCTCTTACAAAGCATAATAGTTGAAATATCTATCCACCCATCCATTATCTTTTATCCGCTTCTTCCATTTTGGGTCACGGCGGTTGCCGGTGCCCATGTCCAGCAATCACTGTGCAAGGAGCGGGGTATACCCTGGACAGGTCGCAAGTCCATCACAGGACATAGTTGAACTGGATCTGCTGTCACCTGAAGCAGAAGAAAGACGGAGGGAAAAGAAAACAAAAAAGAAACTAGAACTAACCCCCCACCCCACGCACACACACTACATACATACATACATACATACATACATACATACATACATACATACATACATACATACATACATACATACATACATACATACATACATACATACATACATACATACATACATACATACATACATACATACATACATACATACATACATACATACATACATACATACATACATACATACATACATACATACATACATACATCATCATACATACATACATACATACATACATACATACATACATACATACATACATACATACATACATACATACATACATACATACATACATACATACATACATACATACATACATACAGTACATACAGTACATACATACATACATACATAAACTTCCATCTAGGAAGTTTTGTTTCACTTCAAATTTGGATTCTTTACCAGAGGTCTGAGAGCTTGAGGGATCTCTTTTCAAGACAGAGGTAGAGATCTCTGGAACTACTGATGCCTTGACTGTCCACTCTTTCTCATTGCTACAACTATCACCACTGCCTTATTTTCTTGCTTGTAAACTGGTTGGATAGTCATGACCTGTTTGTTGTCTATATGTTTGTTGGAAGACCCACAGTACCTTAGCTCTTCCACCAAGAGTAGTGGAGTTTTTTCACTTTGGCTGTGACACTTCTAATCTACTTGGCACATGTCTAGGTGTCTAGCTTAGCCTCAATCTTCGTTCTCAAGTCAGCTGCCCCTTGCATTCAATTCTTCAGAGCTTTTCAATGGGGCTTGGTACCCATACTCTGATGAGGAATGGTGGGGATGATTGTATATCCACCTGTTGTCCTGGCTCCATCTTTAGGTGATAGCACATTTCTCACTCACATGTTTGAACACATGTTTGAGATAGGGTGAGAAGCTCAGTCATCCGGGAGGGACTCGGAGTAGAGCCGCTGCTTCTCCACATCGAGAGGAGCCAGTTGAGGTGGCTCGGGCATCTGGTTAGGATGCCTCCTGGACGCCTCCCTGGTGAGGTGTTCCGGGCATGTCCCACCGGGAGGAGACCCAGAGGAAGACCCAGGACACGCTGGAGGGACTATGTTTCTCGGCTGGCCTGGGAACGCCTTGGGATTCCCCCAGAGGAGCTGCTCCAAGTGGCTGGGGAGAGGGAAGTCTGGGCCTCCCTACTTAGGCTGTTACCCCCGCGACCCGACCCCGGATAAGCAGAAGAAAATGGATGGATGGATGGATGTTTGAACACTGGTTTCCTTGTTGTTTCTGGGTCAATATGGATGATGGATTCTGAAATTTTCCACACGTCACACATCCTTCCCATATAGACTTTATCTCTAAGTTTTCTTACATAAGTGTTCCAGTAGCCCATTTCTCATTGGACTATTCCCCCAACGTCTGATGCAGACCTTGGTATCATGGTGTGTACCACAGTGTACATGGACAAGAGAAAGCTGAGGACAGAGTTGTCTCTGTACCTTAGAAAGAAACACTGATAAGCTCGTTGAAGGCCAAGGCTAAAAGACCATCTCAGAGCAATTTGGCATTTTTGTTTCTACAACTGCAAAGATCAGTCAAAAGTGTAACGTTTGCTGGACAATAGCCAACTTCTTGGACAAGGCTATAGTGTTAAAAAAAATAAAATAAAAACTAACAACCAAAAAAAAATAAATAAAATTGAGACCAAGGAGCCCAGAACTGCATTCAAAAGAGATTAGAGGTGAACTCCAAGGTCAAGGTAGGTCTACATCAGTGTCAGATCACACCATCAGTCACTGTTTGAGACAAAGTGGACAGAATGAAAGACAACAAAGAAAGACACCAAACTATAAAAAAGTAAAATGGAATTTGCCAAAATGCTAAATGACAAACCACAACGCTCCTGGGAGGAAATGCGACACAAACCTGGAGTGTTTTATCAATCAGTGCCATTAGCTCCATATTCACAGACCCAAAAATGAAACATACGAAGAAAAAAAACTGTACCTACAGTGAAACATGGGTGCTTGGTTCTGTTCTGGGGCTTCTTTGTTGCATTTAAGGCTGTATTGAAAGTGCAGGGTACAATGAAATGACAAGGCTATTAAGGCATTCTGGAGTGAAATGTGCTGCCCAATGTCAGAAAGCCTTTTTTTCATTCATTCAACCTTTATTTATACAGGCTAGCCTCGTTGAGTCACGGGGACTCATTTACAAGAGGGACCTGTCTCACTCACACCAAACAACCATCCACTCTCACACTCACACCTAGGGTCAATTTAGAGTCACCAATCAGCCTAACAAGCATGTTTTTTGGTCTGTGGGAGGAAACCGGAGTACCCGGAGGAAACCCACGCATGCACGGGGAGAACATGCAAACTCCACCCAGAAAGGCCCCGGACCGGGATTTGAACCGGCAACCTTCTCGCTGAGAGGCAGCAGCTCTACCAGTTGTGCCACCGTGCTGCCCTGGTTTCAGTCGCAGGTCATTGGTCCTCCAACAAGACAATGACCCATATCACACACTGCTAAAAATCACCATGAAGGGCTTTGAACAAAATTTGAGGTATTCTGAGCCTTTATGAACCCTGATATAAATTATGTTGAATATCAGGAGCTGAAACATAGTCTGAAATATAACCCTTCAATTCTGAGACAGCTGGAGCAGTTTGCTGGCTATAGTGGGCCAAACTATCTGTGGATAGGTATAGGAATTTCATATAGTAAGACAATTATCTTCATTGCAGTGTCTGCTTCAAAAAGTCACAAAATAAAATATTTGAAAAAGGGTATCATCATTTTGTGGAGGCCATTTTCAGTAGCATCAACAACCAAACTTCAAATGACATTTTCATTAGTTGATTTTCACAATTGTTTTTCATTTTATTACTTTTGTCCGTTTGAAGCTATTTCAGGGACCTCTGCATTTTGCTTGTTTGTTTGTTGGTTGGTTAGACTCCTCTTACCTCCCCAACCTGCCAGATTATCAAACCCTTCATGATATCCAGCCATCTTGTTCATGTTCACGCCTGACAATCACACCGTGTTCTTTTGATTTCAACCTCATGCCTCATCTTGTGGATTTACCATTTTGCCTGTTCCTCATCTGGTTCTGGTCTGCCCATCTGACTCTGGTAATGACTACCCCTTTTGATCTATGGATTTTGGATTACGGACTGCCCACTGGATTTATTCTTGGACCTCTGATCCCTTGTGCTTGATCCCTGCTTTGCCCTTTGGACCATGACCCTGCATTGCCCTGCTGTCTGCAGCATTGAATGCGTATCTCTGCAGCTGCCTTATCACCGGTTGCGGTGATGTCATCTCTTGAATATCTGACAGGTGTCTCTCATCCCACCTGCCTGAGAAGACTTGTTTCTGCAACTGGATTCTGACTCCTATCAGCAGTTGCAGAACAATAATTTGTTTTGTTTTTACATTCTTGTTGTCGGGCTGAATTTTGAATCCAAGAAATTGAACTCTGACATAGAGGCAAATACGATGCTTATTTTTTTAATCATTGTTTTTTTTTTTTCATCAAGTTGTGATGAATAGGTGCATTATTAATTTTAAACATTGAAACCTGAATAAATATTTTTTTAATCAATCAAAATAAGTACATGCAGGGTAAAAGTAAAGTGTTTGTTTGAACATACTGATGATTTTAATATGGAGGTTCCTACTGTGTACCTCAAAGCAAGTCACTCAGTCTAATCAGTTCAATAATCATCCATCTGAGAAGAGTATCAACCTAATTCTCATTTAGACTGTAATACAGCCTCTGGTTAAAATATGATATTGCTCCAAAGAAATTAACACATGGTTTAGTGTGATTTGTTGAAACTGATAATCCTATAAATCTTATATTACACAGTTCCCCAGGGTTTTATACTTAATTTATTTTTTCTTTTGTAAATGAGTCCTCGAGGCTCAATGAGACTAACTTGTATAAATAAATGTTGAATGGAAAAAATATAGTAATGATTCATATATTATGTATGTATGTATGTATGTATGCATGTATGCATGTGTAAAGGGTTATCAGGAGGTCACTATTAATACTGACCTCTTTACCTTAATTAACTTACTTATTCAGATTGAATAGTAATTTCATGGATTCTTTTCTTTTTCAGTTTACCCAATATTTCTGTGATCTTTATGATGGATAAATAAACAAAGCCATTAAGTGACAAAGACGTTAACTTAGTTGGTATGCCAGGCGACACTACCATTTATTTAAAATAAATCACTAAATTAACACCATTACACTTGATTGATATGATTTCACTTTCTTTCAACTTAATACGTCAGCACACTTAAATTCAACACAACAGACTTCAATATTGGATGTTAAACATATTTAGTCTGAGGGCTCTTTAACTTAATTTAGTTTCCAGCTTAGAATGAGAGGGAAAAGAATAGGAGGAGAGATGGTTTAAAGGAAATTATCGTGAGCATGATACCAAAGTGACACTTCTCATCCGACTTCTGCTAAAATCCAGGTACGTTTGTAAACAGCTCTTTACCTTTTGACGACAGCCCGGTAAGAGAGAAGACCTCGTAGCTTTTCAGATGCACGGGTCCTTGTGGGAACCAGATGCCTCATGTACAAAGACTTGCGTGGATTTCTTACTGAAAAGTGCCGCACGGTCAAATCCAGAAATCTGCCTACGCACAAAAAAATCCAGATGTATCAAACTGTGCGTACACCGGAATCCACGCACATTCCTTTTGTACATCACAACCAACGTGGAACTGAGCGCACGTGAGACACCTCCCCTGACACGCCTTCATTTACATATGTTAAACAGATGCAAATTACTTCCTGCATGTGTGAAGGACATGTTTGTTTGATCCCTGCGCGATCAGAAATTATTTCTAGATTCAGGAAAATAATGAATTTAATATAATATGGGTGGGGAAATAAATCCTAAGTAAGAATAGTAATAAAATGTGTTTATCACACAAAGAACGAGTGATTGTGTGTCGGTATTTGTGTGTGCGCGCATGCCTGCTTTGGTGCGCAACGGCTTATCCATTCATTCTGAGTGAAAATATTAACTTTGCGCACGAGTTTATTACCATAATTACTGTAAACACAGAGGAACTTGGATGTTTGGTTGAACATAGATCTTTGTTTATTTAATAGATGATATGAAGAAACGAGTCTCTGCGTCTCAGTGGAGAGTTTTCATGACATGACGTGATGTTGGAGTCTCCAAACGCTGCGCGCCCCGCAGCCTTGTGCGCATCTGTTTGTCTGTGAAGCTTTCACTCTCCTACAAGTTATATATGGTGTACTTTCACGTGTCATTTTGGAGAAATCTACAATAAACGCAGTTTATTAAACACCTCCACTGCCGTGTAACACCGGTGAGGGTGCGCGCGCGCTCCAAAGCGCGACACTCAGCCTTTGGAATCATATGGATGAGACCATTCTATTGGACATGAATCGGCTTTGTGTGGACTGGACAGTCCTGATCGACCTGCCAGCCCTCTGGAAAGCTCGGGAACAGTTTGATCACTGCTTCTGCACGCGTTGTGCATGCATGCGTTGTACTCCAGAGCGCAGTGCCAAAATGAAAAATGATTATTCCTGAAAAACGGCTGATAAGCCATATCATAGATCAGAAAATTATATCTGTTTATAAATAAATGATCTGCGTGTTACACTATGTATTATATCCTCCAGTAAGGCTGAATCCGTTCCTGTTAAATGTATTTTTTGCACAACTTTGCGCGTCCTTTATTTGCGTCCATGTGGATGTAATAATTGTTATCATGTGTGTTTGGTGGGAATATTAATCATTTTCACATCATGAACAGTTAATAATAATAATAATAATAATAATAATAATAATAATAATAATAATAATAATAATAATAATAATAATAATAATAATAATAATAATGAATTCAATTTATAACGCACTTTTCATTAATGAAAATCTCAAAGTGCTACAAGGTGCAACAGAATTAAATGTCAATAAAACAAATAATAAAACAATTAAAATCAACAACAGTATCAGCTAAGATCAAAAGTAGAATCATGAGGAGTAAAGTATGCTCGGTTGAAAAGAAAGGTCTTCAAGCCGCTCTTAAAGTCAACCACAGACTGTGGGGCTTCAGTTTCTCTGAATCACCTGTAAGTGTCGCCAAAGGAACAAGAACCACAGAAACGTGCGTACGCCAGCTCCCGAGCAGGCGTGGAATTGTACCTGGATGCGCATATATTCACGTTCAGTTCAGTTTTGATACATACGGGGTTTTGCGTGGATAGTGACGTAAGCAAGTTTTTTGTGCGCACGCACGGTTGAAACATGAGGCCCCAGTACCTTCAGAGCAGGGTATTCGTTTACATTTCAACGTCTTCTGGGTTCCGCGTTGGTCATCAGAAAATGTGTCAGCTTCAGGCCTTTGACTTCAAGATAACTATTCCATGAAGGAATAAACAAAGTCTTGAGCTTACGCTCGTTCGAAGTGGATTCATAATAGCATGTTATACAATCCTTAGCTGAATGACTGTCCTTGGCGGGTGACAGGCATTCATCCAGCTCTTTGGGACGTCTTCATGTCTTTGAAGCTCCCAGCAAACTCTGCAGGAACCTTCTGGTTCCTTCAAAACTCTTGCAGACTCCTCCGTTCCAGCCACACCCTAACCCACAACTTAAAGAGGGATCTGAGATGAGAGTAACTCGTCTCTTTCCCATTGGTTCAAAAGTAAAACAGTCGAGCTGTTCACTTGTTATCTCGACCCAAGGTTACAGCCAGCAGCAGAGAGAAATGTTTAGGAAAAAGACAGACTCATAGACTCCAAGAGGAAAAACACTTGGATTAGCGTCTTAACACTTCTAAAACAAAACCGTCGGGTCTATGTGACCCGAGATTTCAACTTTAACACAGCAGGAGTGACACAGTAATGTTTCTTGCAGAATAACACAGCTTAAAAGCACACATCATGAAAATGACAAAAGTTATTCTTTTGATCACATCAGCCTAAAATCAAAGATAGAAATAGTCTCTTTTGGTGACTATGTTATCAGATTACAGCTAAATGAATGATTTTGTAGTAAATGTCTTGCTTTACTGAGAGGTCAGTAAAGGTCATCACTGGACAGTTCAAAAACCTTAGTTTGACCCTGGGTAGGTCCACTACATCTCCCCCCTTTTGGAAGCCATCGCCAGTCCTTGGGGATGGGGTCCAACACGAAAGGAAACCTTGAACTGTCTTTGATCTTGAAGTAATCCAGCAAGTGGAAGAGAAAAATCAAAAATTATAATCCCATAAAGTTTTTGGAAATTCCATACTGTTCGGAGGTAATCCCATTGCGAAAAGCTTCTAATCCTTTGGAAAACAAAGTCTGTTAACTCTTGGAAAACAAAGTCTGTGATCCCTTGGAAAGCAAAGTCTTATAATCCACAGCGGTAATTCCACAGCAGTAATTCCACAACGATTAGTTTTGTTGATTGATCAGCAACAATTGTTTTCATAATCAGCATGTAGAGGGGATCCCTCGATTGACGCAGAGGAGGCGACCCTTGGATGGAGGTTGAAGACCAAGCGTTGGAGCTGCAGGTCCCCACATCGAAGGTTGTTGGCTGGTTGGTTTCCAGTCAGTGCCACTCTGGTTCTATGTGTCATGCAATTATGTGGTTTTTTAGGTGGGCTTATGATTGGGATTTTACATTAAGCCTTACCTATATGCACCTGGTATGTAAGCTATCATGGTTTAGATCAGCTACAATTACCAATTAAGGGGTGGATCAATTCTGTAAAATTAGATATAGGGATCTGTACCTATAAAATTTTGGAGGGCTTCTGTAACGAAGGCCTCTAATTCCAAACTATTCCTCCATTCATTACTTAGTTTAGGTTAAACTAAAATAGAAAAATGAAATATAGTTTGATCTAAATGTCTGTTGTCTTTTAGACGAACGACGTAGGATTTGGTATTCCTAATAAATTTTGAAGTCTATGGCGAGACTCATCAAAATGAATAGATAATCTAGAATAGAAACGATCGAATCGGTTCAATTTAGAAATTGTGAGACCAGTGTAGTTTATGGTACCTTGAGTAGCTTTAAACTACATTGACTCTTCGACGATTGAGATTTAACAAAACGAACTGCATGTTGGCATAGTTAAATCCATATCATTCATTAACCAATGTTAATACAAAACCTTTTTGGCTGGGAGTGTTCAGAACCAAACAATATCTCAACTAATGACAACAGTAATGACTAAACAACAAGGAAACAACGTTTCACTGCTTCGACACACTCTTGTCGTCAGATTCCAAAGTGCAACACACAAGAAAAACAGGTCTCAACTTTATGACCGAGGTCAAATTAAATCTCGTGGATTTAAACGGTTGTTAAGGTTAGTTTTTGTTGTGGGTTTTAGGCTTAGCGTTTCTAAGTTCAAATTGGACAATGCGACTTATAGGGTGGGAAATATGGTAGTTTAAACCTGATTAGTTTATTTACTAACTTGTGTTTGGACGACCTTATTATCCCATGAAGTCGGTGTGTTTGTGAGATCTTTGTCTTTTGTGGAGTCATTGAACGCCTTGTAAGGTTTGATCTGATTTCGATGTACCCATTTAGCAATTGGCTCTTTGCGGCCTTTGCTGATTTTGATTTCGTAGACGACTGAGGACACTTTGTCTGTTATCAGATGAGGTCCAGTCCACCTGGGCATTAGTTTGCGGGCGAGAGTTCCGGTCCCGGACTCTCCTTTCCCGGTTGCTGGGGCGAACGTATAGTACCAGACTCTGTCTCCCACTTGGAGTTCATTGTGAGAGGCCTTCTGGTCATAGTACGCCTTGCGTCCTTCAGCGGACCTTTCCAGGTTTTTCTGGGCGAAAGCAAAAGTGTTTCTGAGGTGTACATTCAAATCTTTCATGTATTGTTGTGTAGTGTAGGCTGTCGCCATGGCGGCGTCGCCTGGTTGGTACAACAGGTGTAGAGGGAGAGTCATTTGTCGACCGGTCATCATCTCGAAGGGAGAGATGCCAGTTGATGTGTGTGGAGTGGCTCTTATGGCCATGAGGACCAGAGGGAGTTTCACATCCCAGTCCTTGTGGTTTGCAGCCACGTATTTCTTCAAAATACTCACCACAGTTCTGTTTGCTCTCTCTACTTGGCCTGAAGCCTGTGGGTGGTAGCCGACATGAAAGTTGGCCTTGACGCCTAGCGTCTTCCACAGTTCTTTCATCACTTCACCTGTGAAGTGTGTACCTTGGTCTGAGTTCACCCGAAGGGGAAGTCCAAACCTTGAGAATATATGATTCATTAACAACATAGCAGTGGTTTGTGCTGTGTCGTTGGGAGCTGGTAGGCATTCTACCCATTTGGTAAATGCACAAGTTACCGTGAGAAAATATTTATTTCCTCTAGAGCTCTTAGTGAGTGGTCCAACCCAGTCGATCTGGAGGTCAGACCATGGGAATGCAATGCCTCTGCTTTGCAGTGGTGCTCTGTGAAGTGGTCTGGTTGGCTGAAACTGGCCACAGACCACGCACCCTTCAATGTAGTCCTTGACATCCTTTTTCATTCCAGGCCAATAGGCAATTTGTTTTAATGCCGTCAGCGTGGCTTTATCTCCTTTGTGTCCTGCGGACGGGAGATCATGGGCATGAACTAACATCACCCCCCTTTGGTCATGGGGAACCACGAACACAGGTGAGGACGTTGGTCCATGAGCAAAAGTTAGGATGCCTTTGATTAGTTTTAGCTGTTTGCGCAGCTGGTAAAGGACTTTAAGGTCTGGATCGGAATCCAGTTCGTCTTTAGACGGAGTGTTTTTCTCTGGATCAGTCAGGTACAGTATCATGGAGTTGATAGCAGGATCCGACTTCTGTAGTTGGATGATGTCTGGGTCAGTCAGTGCAGGTCGTACAGAGACTGCGTTGTCAGCAGGTCTGGCTGCGGCCTGTGCACGTGTGACTGCCATTACCCTGACTGTAGGTTGTATTGACAGAGTCTTGATTAACCAGGAGGGGTCGAAGGACCATAGAGGACCTTCGTCGGCTCCTTCTTTGGCTAAGGAATCTGCAATGTCATTGTAGTGCTTGTCATCGCCTGGGACTCTAGAATGTCCTGGAACTTTCTTCCAGTAGATCTGTAAGTCGTGTGATGTCACCAAGTGATCACACGCTATGAAAAGCTCTTTGTGTTTGACCACTTTTCTGTCGCTTGTTAGGAAACCGTTCTGTTTCCACACAGCGAGGTGACAAGCGAAACTCAAACGAGCATAGTTAGAGTCAGTGCAGATGACTAGCGTCTTGATGGAGCGTTCTACTACCATCTGGAGAGCTATTAGGATTCCTGCAATCTCAGCATACTGAGAAGTCTGAGAGCCTAATTTGTAGCTGAAAGTTATCTGTTCTTGGTCTTGGAGGAGAACTCCTCCAACACCTGCCCTACAGATTTTGTCGCGGAGGAATGAAGATCCATCCACGTACAATGTTGTCATATCTTTGCAGATATTGTCATCAAAGAAGTGGTGATTCGGGTCTTCAGTTACTGGGGTTTTTACCTCAACCGGCGGCTGGGTGGCTGGTACATCTTGTGTACACTTCTGGCAGATTGCCAAGTCCGTCCCCAGATGAGACTTCTTGTTTTGACCATAACGTATGTCTAGGTTAAAACTTTGAAGCGCCATGAGCCACGTTGCAACACGTGAGTTTGTCACCACACCATCTCTGATGCGTTCACTGTTAAGAAAAGTCACTGGCTGGTGTTGTGTTTCCACAATGATTTTCTGTCCACCAATGTAGCTGGAGAAATGTTTAACTGCCCACACTGTGGTCAGTAAAGCTTTCTCACAGTCTGAGAATCTCAACTCGGGGCCTGCCATCGTTTTGCTGGCGTAGGCTACTACACGTTTGTCTCTGTCGTGTATCTGGTACAGACCTGCACTTATGCAATGAGCTGAGAAGCCCACTTCCAAGTAAAACTCTTTGTTGTAGTCTGGGTAGACTAAACAAGGGGCTGACTTGATCCTGTTTATAAGAGCGTCCATTGCCTGTTGCTGTTTGTCAGTCCAAACAAATGGTACGTCTTTTTTAAGGAGTTCAGTCAGTGGTTTCGCAAGGTCCGCATAGTTTTCGATGAATTGGTTCGAGTAGTTACACACGCCCAGAAAACTTTGTAGTTCTTTGAGATTGGTGGGGACTTTGAGATTGTCGAGGCCTTGGGTGCGAGTCAGCTGTGGTTGTACTCCGTCAGGACCTACAAGTAGGCCAACGTAGTCCACTTTGGTTCTGCACCATTGGCATTTTGACAGTGATATCTTAGCACCAGCAGTTGTCAGCTGATTCAGAACGTGGTCGATCTCAGCCAAATGTGAGTCCAGTGTTGGCTGCCTCAAAAGGACATCGTCCACGTAGATCAGTGTTCCACGCTCGTGGGCGTCTGGACATGCTTTGTTCAAGAAGATGTTGAACTCTGCAGGTGAGTTAGCGTAGCCAAAGGGACACCTGTTAAAGGTGTACTGACGGCCACCAAAAGTGAAAGCTAGTTTGTACTGGTCCTCGGCGCGCACAGGGATGGTCCAAAAACCAGAGGCGACGTCGAGGGTCGAGAAGTACTTACCATTGGTGACCTTGGGCAGTTCCTGTTGGAGTTGCGTCATAGGCCATCTGGATAAGGGAACTTGTTTGTTTAGCTTTCGGTAGTCTATAGTGAGTCTCCACTTACCATTTGGTTTTAACACCGGCCATAAAGGCGCAGAGTAAGTGCTGTTACAGTATCGGATGATACCTTTTTCTAACAGGTCATTAATGATTTCTCTGATAGGTTGATGTGCTGCCAGAGGAATCTTGTACTGTCTGACAAATGCAGGGGGAGCATTAGGCGGGGTTGGGATGCTCACTGTGTGGAGCGTGGTCAACCCACAATCCATCGAGTCAGTTGAGAATGATTTCTCATATTTTAGAAGAACTTTGCGAAGTTTGTCCCTTTCTTCATCAGTTTTCAGGGCGTCGGCTTGGGCGACCACCTGGTCAATCTGTGAAGCAACTGAGAGGGGTTCTTGTTCTTTGGGGAGCTCCAGTGAGTCCCCTTCAGTGTCGTAAAACCTGTCAACAGGTAGTGCACTGTAAGTTTGAGGGCATAGACTGTCTCCTTTGTTGAAACCGAACCTGCGGACAGTGTCCTGGTCGGACTCAGTGGGGGAGAAAAGAGCTATGGCCTGTGTTGGTTTTGTGAACAAGACTTGCCCCGTGTGATGACTCGGGATCAAGTTTTCTGGGAGTCCTCCCAGAAATGGAATGCTCAGTTCAAAATCGTGAAAATCAGTAGAGATCAACCATCCTAGCTGTGTGTTTTTTGGGATCGGCACCTCTTCTGTGCTTGTGTTGCACACAGCAACAGTCGTGGTTCTGCCGTCGAGGGTCACTTGGCATGTGGCCTCCATGGACAGTCCTAAGTTGAAAAACATAGGAGATGGTTGAAAGTATGCCTGTTTTGTGCTAACAGCTTGTCCTTTCATGATGTGAATCATCACCGGCTTGTTCATAACCTGAGGTGGTACCACAGTGTTATGGCTGATAGCAACCTGGCAGACCTCTGGTATGGTCTGTCCAGCCCTAAGGTTCTCTGTGGTTAACACAGGAGAGTCCTTCGTGGCTGTATCCAGTGACCACAGTACATTGTTGTTGATGTCCACACGGACACCTAATCTTACCAAAATGTCGGAGCCTATGTAGGTTGCATGTGGTAAGTTCGGGACCACGAGGAACGGGTGATCCAGTTCTCGTTGGTTCCAGGTTAGTTTGAGGTCAATGATCCCTTTAGCGGTCATTACCTGTTTATCGTTGGGGTCTAACGAAAAGCGGAAAGCCTTTTTGTTCAGACCTAGACCCAACTGTTTCTTAACCAAGGTTCCAAAGAA
>JBBPBX010043758.1:0-23638 GCA_038048925.1 Garcialebias charrua
GTATAATCATTTAAACTTAAAATATTTATATAAATATAGTTGATTGAATTACTTGTCGCTCAGGCCACTCTATTAAGAATTGTAATCTTTCATGGAGAACATGAATCGTTCTAAAACAAATTCGAGACACAGTGGCTTTTGACACATTAAATCTATAGGCAAGGTCTTGAAGCTGCAGATGTAATCTGAGATGCATAAGTATCATAATAAATTGCTCAAATTTGGAGAGTGCTGACAGTGATGACATGCTGATGTATAAGGTTCACAGAGCTGAAAAATTTGCATCAAAACTAAAAAGTTGGGCAGTCCCGTATAAAACTTTGTTTTATCGTTGTTCTGGAAGGTTTCAGGAGTAAATTTAGTCACTGAGACTTTTTCCTTAAGGTCGCAGATCTCAGTTGTGTAGCCTTTCACTGCATCCTCCAGCTTTGTGAGGTCAACCATGCTTAGATCCGTCTGGCATTCTGCATCTGCAAATATTTAATTATTAAAAATTACGTTCAGAAATTCTATAAATAAATAAATAGTATTTTTATTTATTATTATTTTACCTTTGAATCGTTCGTTTTCAGGGGCTGGTAAGCTTTCTTCACAGAGCTCATCTTCCAGACTGTTGGCCTCCTCAGTGCAGAGAAGCTTCCAGGCCTTAGCTCTTTCCCTGCGCCGGAGGGATGCTTCTGTTTGTGGCCACTCGTTACTTCTTTGGTACCCCAGGTTAACAGTGGGGGCCCAGTCTTGGGAATGTACATCACCTGCTGCACTCGGACAACCTAAATATAAGACACCACTTTAAAGTAAAACACGTAAATGCCTTTCCTAGCACTAAGCTAACCGCTAACAACATTAGCATTCTAATCGGATTTTTTCTGGGAACAACCAAGTGTTGAACCACTACACAAGCTAGGGCATAACATATCTTACCTGTCTTTCTAGTTACTGTCCAATAAAATATCTGAAAATATGATTTAAACGATACGACCCTTACCTGTAACAAAGTGGTCGCTGCAGACTCTCGTCAGTTTCTGCACCTCCTGTTTTTAGCCGTAGGTTGTAATCCACGTTTGTCGTCTTTTTTCTGTAAGTTTTTTTAAATTAATCCCCTTGTAGCATACTACTTTCGGAACACGAAAATAACTTTTATCTATCTCTCGATTAGAGCGGTTGCAACAACCGTAAACGGCACAGAATTTAGGCATGTTGATGCTGAATCAGCAACAGAAGGAAACGGCTGCGTTTACTTCCTGCCCCGCATCTGCATTCTGTGACGTCACTGCTACGTCATCTGAAACCCAGCAATACAAGTATTTTGTAAGTGCAATTAAAGGTAATGAGCATAATTTCACAAAATATTGTAATTCTTTTTGCAATGGTCTTATAATTCAGGGTATATACAGAAATTCTTAAGTGAAATTTAATACCTTTTAAATACCATCACAATATTTTTTAATACCATCACGACACCGAGCTGTAACCGTAGCGGAAACCTCTTGTACTTCAGTTCAGAGCAACAACCGTAGACTGTGCTGAACCCAGTAAGCATTGCTTAAGTGGTATAAATTAAACCTGTTGGGTTTTGAAGGATCCCTCAGTGAAACTGTCCACTCACCAGAGCAGGCCAGGCAGTGGCTGAAGCTGGGACTCCAGATATCCTGGTAATATCACTGCGGCTGACCCAAACTATAGAGTCTTCAACCAACACGGCCTTCACCCCCTCGTCATACACCTGCACCCATGAACATCGCTGCGATGGTTTGTCAAACTCCACAAACACCTACAGATCAGAGAAAAGAAAAAATAAACGTAAGAACCATGACCAGAACTGCTAAACCAACTGGTAATATCACTGCGGCTGACCCAAACTATAGAGTCTTCAACCAACACGGCCTTCACCCCCTCGTCATACACCTGCACCCATGAACATCGCTGCGATGGTTTGTCAAACTCCACAAACACCTACAGATCAGAGAAAAGAAAAAATAAACGTAAGAACCATGACCAGAACTGCTAAACCAACTGGCTCATTTGGTTTCCCTCCACCAAAATCTGAAATTCAGTAAAAAAAATTACAAACTAAATAAATTAGAAGGCAGCATTATTCCGTTATAATACTTGATATTTATGTTGTTGCTGTAACAGTTCAGAGTTCAAATAATGCATACTACAACCTAAGAGTAAGGCGTTCATTTGCTGCTAAGCTCAATAGATGGGATCTTAATAATGGCAAGTTGTTAAAAGATGAGCTTCTATGGCTGAACAATAAATAACAGCACAAACCATGATTTTAATTAAATACTTTAAAGTGATGAACAATTATCACATGATTAATAAATATGACTCATCACATGATCAAATCAGGGATTAAAGCTCCACTGACATGATTTTTTAACTTTTCAAAAAATGGCACAACATATATAAATATTAAGATTGACCCCTGACCGTTTTTGCTAAAATAATGTGAAATGAATGAAAATTCCTCTCAAAAATAGTTTAAAATTAGCGCCGTTTTTTTACACGGTAAATTCGGGTTTTTCCGGTCACGTGATTGTAACGTCAGATAAAGAACTTTGCTCCAACCGCACATTGAATACAATGGACAAAAATATAAACGCATCCGTCGAATTTAGCCATTTAAAACTTCAGATATTAGCGATTTGGCTTCAGTTCGTGAAGAAGAAGTAATTTTGAGTGATAAACAACAAACAGCAATGTTTCTTTTTGCCGTGTTGCTTGTTTTGTTTTCAGGAGAGGTTGCACATTCATGAAGTGAGCACCAGATGTCAGCAAAGCTACCGTGAACTCTTACAGAGCTCTGTAATGGAGAAATATATAAACGTATCCGTCGAATTCAGCCATTTAAAACTGTAGATATTAGCGATTTGGCTTCAGTTCGTGAAGAAGAAGTTATTTTGAGTGATAAACAACAAACAGCAATGTTTCTTTTTGCCGTGTTGCTTGTTTTTTTCTCAGGAGAGGTTGCACATTCATGAGGTGAGCACCAGATGTCAGCAAAGGGCCCACTTCATGAATGTGAAACCTCCCCTGAAAAAAAAACAAGCAACACGGCAAAAAGAAACATTGCTGTTTGTTGTTTATCACTCAAAATAACTTCTTCTTCACGAACTGAAGCCAAATCGCTAATATCTACAGTTTTAAATGGCTGAATTCGACGGATACGTTTATATATTTCTCCATTACAGAGCTCTGTAAGAGTTCACGGTAGCTTTGCTGACATCTGGTGCTCACTTCATGAATGTGCAACCTCTCCTGAAAACAAAACAAGCAACACGGCAAAAAGAAACATTGCTGTTTGTTGTTTATCACTCAAAATTACTTCTTCTTCACGAACTGAAGCCAAATCGCTAATATCTGAAGTTTTAAATGGCTAAATTCGACGGATGCGTTTATATTTTTGTCCATTGTATTCAATGTGCGGTTGGAGCAAAGTTCTTTATCTGACGTTACAATCACGTGACCGGAAAAACCCGAATTTACCGTGTAAAAAAACGGCGCTAATTTTAAACTATTTTTGAGAGGAATTTTCATTCATTTCACATTATTTTAGCAAAAACGGTCAGGGGTCAATCTTAATATTTATATATGTTGTGCCATTTTTTGAAAAGTTAAAAAATCATGTCAGTGGAGCTTTAAGTCATACTTGATCAAACTAAACTAGGCATATCTAACAAGGTTGAGTCAGTTCCTCTGGACAAATTATTTTTTGTTGAAAAGATTTGTCTTTTGTCCAAAAGACATCTTCAGTCTGAGGAACTGCAACAAACTCGTCTTATAAGCCGCACCTTCTCGTAGTGGATCAAACAATCTGCTGGTGACATCCAAAACTAGATGTTCAATGTAAAAATAAAAATAAAGTCAAAGTCCAAGTCAACTTTATTGTCAGAACTGCAATATGTACAGGACATACACAGGATTGAAATTGCGTTTCTCTCAGTCCCTCGGTGCAACAGTAACCATCTAAACACTAAACACTAAAACATTTAATAAACATAAGCATAAAATAGTAAAAGTGTAACACTGTCCTGAGTTTTTTCATAGTAGTATAAAAGTATGAAAATTTACACCAACACTGAAACACCAAACACCCCTAAAACACCAAACACCCAATGAACATAAGCATAAAATGAAATAATAAAAGTGTAATACTGTCCTGAGTTTTTTCATAGTAGTATAAAAAGTATAAAAAGTATATCTATAAAATAAACTGAAGGTTCTAGCATTGACATTTGCAAAGAGTGGCACAGCAGCATATGAGTTAATGTACACAGTATATGTATGAGGTAGTTGATGTTGGTGTAGAGGCAAAGTGGCATATGCAGTAAGGCACATAATGGTACATCCAGACCGAACGCGATTTCAACTGCAGGAACGTCCAGTTTACATGCAAAGTCAATGGGGGACGCACCTCCATGCGCCTCCTGGCGTCTTGCGTCACGTCGCGTGCGTGTTGAGCGTGCTGGAGAGCGATTTCCGTGCACGTGAACCCGCGTCAACCTCCAAAGCACGCCTCCAACATGCTGAAGATTTCGCCGTTCAAACTTTCAAACGCCGCTCAAACTCTACCCGATTGGTTGGTGTGTCAACCAATCAGGGAGAGTCGGGGGAGAAGAGAGGGGGTCAGGGGGAGAGTCCCTATGTGACGCGGAAACCAGTGACGCGGAAACCATTGCGCATGTGACGTATTGTTTGTGGAACACAGAAAAAACCCGCGGAGTCATGGAATATGGAAGAGAAACTCATTGTAGCTGTGTGTTCGCGACAATTCCTTCACGACCAGTCAAGTCTGCTCCACAGAGACAGAAATAAAGAGCTCCTCGCCTCGCGGAGTGCATTGACGACTCGGTACACCGGTAAGCTCCTCCCACACACCCCGCAGCAGCAGGGTTGCCAGATAAACATGAATTTTTTTTATTATTTTTTTACCCCTTTTCAGTGCAAATGTTCACTAAACTCAACACACTATTAATCTTATCAGACCCTCACGCAGCAAATATGACAGTTTGGGTAAAAAAAATAAAAAATAAGCAACAGTACTAGATGATTCATTAATTCTTATCTGGCAACCCTGCGCAGCAGTTTTCGCAGCAGTTTCGCTTCTGGCTTAGTCTGGACACAAAGTGCGTAGTCTGGACACAAAGTGCGTCCACTTGCGTGCGTGAGGAGCGTTTTGGAGGTAGAAAATCGGTTCGGTGTGAATCCACCATAAGGCACATTTGGCATCCTTAGATAAGGCTAGTCAGAGAATACTGTATATGTATCAGCAGTAGTGTAGATATAAAAGTAGTGTAAATGTAAACAGTAGTAATAAATGTAAAACAGTAGTAATAAATGTAAACAGTATTAATAAATGTAAATTAATAAATGTAAACAGTGAATGTAAACAGTAGTATGACTATAGGCAGTAATGTAATACAAACATTAGTGCAAATATGAGAAGTAGTGCAAACTGAATGAGCACATGACCGAGAGTTTAGTGAATAACCCGTTTGATGACACAGGGTCCAGTGTTAAAAACTTTGTGTTGAGTGGTAATGTGTGAGAAAGTTTTTTGTGTTAAGGCAGTTCAAATGGGAGGGGAGGCAGAGCAGGCAGAGTGTTTAGCATTCTGACTGCCTGATGGACAGAGCTGTCTCTCAGTCTGCTGGTTCGAGCCTGGAGACTCCTCAGTCTCCTCCCTGATGGCAGCAGTCTAAAGCGGCTGTGTAGTGGGTGTGTGGGATCACCTGCCATGCAGTGGGCTTTCCGAGTGAGGCGTTTGCTGTGTAAGTCCTGCAGTGAGGGCAAGGAGGTGCCGACGATCTTCTCAGCTGCTCTCACGATGCGCTGGAGGCTCTTGCGGCATGATGCAGTACATGCACCAAACCACACCGTGATGCAGCTGGTCAGGACACTTTCTATGGCACCCCTGTAGAAGGTGCACATGATGGTGGTCAGGACACTTTCTATGGCACCCCTGTAGAAGGTGCACATGATGGGGGTTGAAGCTCCAGCCCTTTTCAGCTTGCGGAGAAAGTAGAGGCGCTGGTGAGCCTTCTTGGCCAGTGCTGCAGTGTTCCTGCTCCAGGACAGGTCCTTCGAGACGTGCACTCCCAGGAACTTGGTGCTGTCCACTCTCTCCACTGCGGTGCTGTTGATGGTCAGAGGGGCATGTTGTGCATCCCTCTTCCTGAAGTCCACGACAATCTCCTTTGTCTTCTCCACGTTGAGAGTGAGATTGTTGTGTCCGCACCACAAGGCCAAGCGGCTCACCTCGTTCCTGTAGTCCGTCTCATCGTTGTTGCTGATGAGACCTACCACTGTTGTGTCGTCCGCAAACTTGATGAAGTGGTTGGAGCTGTACGATGGTGTGCAGTCGTGTGTTAGCAGGGTGAATAGAAGGGGGCTCAGCACACATCCTTGTGGGGCCCCTGTGTTCAATGTGATGGTGCTAGATGTGTTACTCCCGATCCGTACTGTCTGTGGTCTCCCGGTCAGGAAGTCTAGCAGCCAGTTACACATTGAGGTGTTCAGCCCCAGACTGTCCAGTTTATGGATGAGCTGTTGGGGGATGATGGTGTTGAATGCCGAGCTGAAGTCGATGAACAGCATTCTAACATAAGAGTCCTTCGTGTCCAGATGTGTGAGAGCTGTGTGGAGGGCAGAGGAGATGGCATCGTCGGTTGAGCGATTAGGTCGGTATGCAAATTGGAAGGGATCCAGGGAGGCAGGGAGGACAGATGTGATGCTTTTCATGACTAGCCGTTCAAAGCACTTCATCAGGATGGGGGTGAGTGCTACTGGGCGATAGTCATTGAGGCATGCGGGCGTTGCCTTCTTTGGGACAGGGATGATGGTGGTGGCTTTGAAACAGGTGGGGACGATGGCCTGGCTCAGTGAGATGTTAAAGATGTCCGTGAAGACCGCTGCGAGTTCCCCTGCACAGTCCTTCAGCACACGACCAGGTATGTTGTCAGGACCAGAGGCCTTCCGGGCGTTAATCTTGATAAATGATCGCCTTACGCTGTCTGAGGACAGCGCCAGCACCTGGCCATCAGGAGAGGGGGGGAGTTTATGTGCAGGTGTGCTGTTACTTGCCTCAAACCGAGCAAAGAACTCATTCAGTTCATTCAGCGTAGAGGTTGAGCTGTCACAGGTCTGGGGGGTGGTTTGTAGTTTGTGATGGTCTGTATTCCCTGCCACAGACTGCGTGTATCCTTGCTGTCCTTGAAACGGTGAGCTATTTTCCTGGAATACTGCTTCTTGGCCTTTCTGATGCCCCAATCCAGGTTCTTTCTGGCTGCCCTCAGGCCCACCTGATCTCCCGCTTTGAAGGCAGCATTCCTGGCTCTCAGGAGTCTGTAAACCTCAGCTGTCAGCCATGGCTTCTGATTAGCCCGAACAGTGATGGTCTTGAGGTTAGTTACATCATCAATGCACTTGGTGATGTATGAACATACAGTGTCTGAGTACTCCTGGAGACATAAGTTGTTGTTTGTGGTAGCAGCTTCTTTGAACATACCCCAATCTGTGGTGTCAAAACAGTCCTGGAGTGCCTCTGAAGACCCCTCTGGCCACACTCGTATCTGCTTGCGGACTGGTTTTGTGACTTTCACCAGTGGCCTGTATGCTGGCTTTAGCATAACACAGATATGGTCAGAAGCACCAATGTGGGGGAGGGGGAAAAAACACATGCAAAGACTGGTTCGTCCCAAAGATCCAGTCCCTCATCACAAATAGTAATATTGTGTATGCTGTTCAGGGTCAGGAGGGCTGTGATCAGTCTTATATCGGGGAAACTAAACAGCCACTGGCCAAAAGGATGGCCCAGCACAGAAGATCAACATCATCAGGTCAAGACTCTGTGGTCTACACTCATCTCCAGGCCAGCGGTCATTCTTTGAAGATGTTCACATCCTTGATAGAGAGGAACGATGGTTTGAGAGAGGAGTAAAAAGGAGGCCATCTTTATTAAGAAAACCGTCCATCGTTAAACAGGGGCAGAGGCCTCCGTGTCCAACTGTCACTCTCTTAGGCCCCGTTTACACGGATACAGCCAATAGAGGTTTTCGGTTGTTGATTTGGGGAAGAAATCCTGGTTTATACGGACCTCATTAGGTGTTTACATGCAACCGCAGAAATCCCTCGAGTCCGCTGTAGTTGTCATGCCAGTGCCATGCTGGTGCTCTGAATTTTGTACCTCCACCTAATGCAGATGTGCACTGACACTTGAACGCTCTGTGTAGAAGGCAAATACAGTAGTCCCTTGTTTATCATGGGGGATCCGTACCGTGAAGCCCCGCTATAAGTGAAAAACCACAAAGTAGGAATAGTAGTAAAAGTAGTACAGTAAATAGTTGTTTATTTTAGGGATGCACGATCCACTTATTATTTTTTTACTTCTGATCCGAACCCGATACCTAAATCTGAATAGCGGCCGATACCAATCCCGTTCAGATATCATCATCATCATTGATTTTATATGAGGCTGTAATAATCTCCTCTCAAGTACAATGTGTACACATATACTGTATGCATGCATGTCCAAAAAGTCAACTTGCGGTAAGTTTTATTACGGTAATGTTGGATAAGCTTCAAAGTTACAATTAAATTCTGCTAACATAAAACTTTTTTCAACCTTTAAATGGATATTAAAGTAATTAATTTAAGTGATTGTTTATTTAAAGTTATTTTATATACCGGTATTCTTTTAAATAAGGGGGAGATATAAGATTTTTTCTTCTTTCTGCACTCTTTTCATTCAATGTTTTCTTTTTGATGATTTTGTTTTATTTTGTCTCTTTTAAATGAATGAATAAATTAATTTAATTAAATATTGTCTGCGAAGTTCATGGCATAAACCAACACAGACATGTTCCTGTTTTTAATATTTTATATTGCTTTATAATGTAGCTGTTTATGTTATGGGTTGTCTTTATAATTTTCTTGTAATTTGTAATTCATATGCTTTTTTATGATCGTCTCATGTTGAACTGATAAATATATCCTGGAGGTTAAACTATATCTTGGCTGCAAGTATCAAGCTGTGAAATCCTTCATTTTCTACAACTAATAGCAGTTGGTCATTACGGTAATTCTGATTAAGTTTAGCAACTTCTTGGTCAACAGTTGAGCTACGTGGCTTCAGCTGCGTGTTTTTCTTGTTCAGACCAGGGCGGGCGCAAGTAGGAACGACTCTCCACGTTTTGAAGCATAAAGAAACCTGCAGTTTATCGGATCTTAGAAAGCCAAACCACTTCCAGACCGATGAATTAGTCTTTCCTCTCTCATCAGTTACGTCATCTGCTTCCTCTTCACTTGTGAAACATCGTACAGTCACATTCTGACGATCATGGGCACTCATTTTGAAGCAAAAACTTAACGCGCATTGGAGATTAGCTTAGCCTGCTACAGCTAATGCCTTCTGGACTCGAGCTCTGCGTAACATCTACGTCACCAAGCACTTACATAGTTGTGTCGCAGCTTTTTCTGTCCGGGTTGAAACTGAAGCTGCCGCTTCAACCAGAACAGATAAAGAAATGTGTCAGTGAAACGCTGTAATCATATCAAAATGTCAAAAATGTGCTTAAAACTCACATCATCGTTATTGAATAAAAGTATATTGCAAGACATATCGATATGAATTATTGTCCAGCGCTACCAGATGGTCACATTTACGCATGGAGGTTCTGTACAAAGTCCTTCTCTCTTCCTCTCCAAATATTGTCCCTACTCAGCGGCTGCGTATTGAAACACCCCCTCCCCCCTCCACTCAGACCCCCGAAACAGAAACTATCATTTATTGAGCAGAATAAATAAATGCCTGTGGACAGTGCACGTTATGCAGCGACTTCAGACAGCTCTATGACAGCGTGCACACATCAGCAGGTGTCTGAACTCATGCTACATTTCAGACATAATAGAAAAAACTCACTGTAAAACATAAATGTAAAATACACATGCGTGTTATTCTCATTACACGTCATGTTTCAAAACAACGGCGCTAATTTGTCAAAATAACAACAGCGATCAAAACATCAAAAAGACAGTCCAATAAAAAAATGGATGGAAGGATGGTTTGTCCTTCGGGTGCTTCAAACGGTGCCACGAGACTGGAGCAGGAGCAACAACCAGGACTGAATTCATCGGAGAAGAGTTCAGCTCAAAATCGTGACGTGAGGGGAGGGAGGAGGGGGGTTTAGGAACCCTGACAGAATCGGAGCTGCTCTATTCACACACAACCTGCTGTTCCTCTCCAAAATAGTAATTTTATTAAGTGTCAACAAATGTAGGTAAATGTTGATGTATGACAACGTGTTAAAATACACCAAAATGCAGGAAATGGCATCGGTTATTCAAAATTTTCTGTGAAAGGACCCACAGGCCCCCCCCACCCCGGCCTGCCCGCTGTTTCATAATCAATTTACAAATTAAGGCCCGAATGAGGGACTACTGTATTTATTTGGAAAGTGGAAACTTAGCATAGCTAGTAGTTTGTGTGGACTTATGATGTCAGTTTATTGCTTAATGTAACTATGCCATTTGGCCATGTATGTGTGAAATATATGCCTGTAATGCACATGCAGAGCATTTCACACCTCCGCAAGGGGTTCCCCTGAAAATCTCTACTCTGAGACCTGGACTCAAAAACTTTTGGTTTAAAAGAGAATAAGGGTGTGTAAATGAATGGCCAAACCACAGCTGGTTTCACTAAAAAAATGTGTTGTGTAAACAGGGCCTTATGATGCTGTTATGAGCCAAGATGGTGTAGTGGCAGGGCTTCCGACTTGGGACCCGAAGAACGCGGGTTCGCGCCCCGGCCACTACACGCCTTGGGGTGTCTATGAGTGCACACCTAATTCTCCAGCTCCCCGGGCGCTTTCTGGCTGCTCACTGCACCACCTGGTGGTGGTTGGGTTAAATGCAGAGACGAATTTCGTCTGTGTATGGGAAACATACACAGATGACAGGAAAAGACATTATTATTATTATTATTACATCACTCAGCCCTCTGTGAATAGAAAGCAGCTATCAGGGCACTAAAGGCTCCCCCATAGCTCTGCGTACGGCCGTACACCGCTCTACGCCATTTGTACGCAGAGGCACAAGCGTAGCCCCGCAGGGCATGTACTCGCAAAGCTCAAATTTTACGACTGCGTACGCAAACGCGTTGTCGCACAATAAACTGCCCGGCGCCGGACTGTTTTGTATGCGGCACAAATGTATTCAATTCCCCTTCTTCATCCCTGATCTGGCCTTTTCTTTTGTTCTTTTGCAGGGTATATGCAAGAATAATGAAGTTAATTTCAATACCTTTTCAAGACTTTTTAAAGACCTTCCAAAATAAATTCAAGACCTTATCGTCACTTTGTTTTATTAAGCAGCAAATCTTTGATTTACAAAACTGCTGTTATTTTCAATTAAATCCGTGAATCTCAAACCTACAACAGAACTGAGATACAGTGGAAAGAAAAAAGTTCAAAAGAAGAAACTGAACCAAGACTAGGTTTACGAAAATATAGCTTAGGTTACTACAAGACTCGCAGCTATTTTAAAGTAACTTGGTTGAACAATGGCGACTAAGAAATAAACACAGTAATCATTACATGTGCCTCAGTGCAGTTGCTTTGCATTCCAGCAACTCTTCAGTCTGCACCAGCTCACTGAGTTTTTCTTTACGTCTCCTTCTCAAGACATTGGACTTGGTGATCAGTTGGGCCATTAAAGCTTCAGTATGTAGCTTTTTTTATGAACATATTTCTTCACTCTGTCACTACCTCCTGACAGACTGATGTTAGCCAGGTAATCTCTGAAAAAAAAAAAAATATATTGTCCCCTTGCTTCTCCAGGTGGTAAATAAGCATTTCTAAAAAGAAAAGGTGACCCACCATTTTCCAGCCAATAAAAACAGAGTTTGTAACCAGCCAATAAAAACAGAGCTTGAATTTGAATCAGCCAATAAAAACAGAGCTTGAATTTGAAATTTAACAGACCACAAGGGGGCAGAGCCATATATGGCTCTGAGGGGGAGGGATCAGAATGCTTTGCCTGTTGAAAATATTTCTAAGTGCTGCAGTTCTACAGAAACTGCATACTGAACCTTTAAAGAACACAAGAAAACTATTTTTAAAAAAACCCCACAAGAAATCCTCTTTTTCCTTCATTTCATGTATTGTTTCATTTCATGTTGTTCATTCTAAATAGTTTTCTTGTGTTCTTTAAATCTGGAATGAATAAAAAAAAGACGTACCATGCGGGATTCGAACTCATGACCTTTGGGACAAAAGGCAGACATGCTACCCACTGACCTATCTATGCATGTTAAAACAGCTGGGTCAACTTCTCGTTTAAAAGTGGACGGTTTGTTGTGCGCTGAGCGTGCCAAACAAAACCTTTTTCTGTGCCTCTCTACGTCACTCAGAAGTGTCTCCAGTTCACAGTCCGTGAAGTTACTCTTTTTTCCACGTTTCGACATGATTTGCAATAGAGCAAAGACGACATTCCTAACGTGCAGGGCAAATTTAAATGAATTTGCATATTTATATGGAGGCGTGTCAAAGGCGGAGTCGGCCACTCTCTCATGTGCGCTCAATTCCACGTTGGTTGTGATGTACAAAAGCAATGTGCGTGGATTCCGGTGTACGCACAGTTTGATACATCTGGATTTATTTGTGCGTACGCAGTTTTCTGGATTTGACCGTACACAACTTTTCAGTAAGAAATCCACGCAAGTCTTTGTACATGAGGCCCCAGCTCCAGTGAATAAACATAATGGAGTAGAGACAGCAACTCAACATTATAATATTTAAGCATGTTTTCAGGGCTGGCAGAGTTCAAAAGTCATTCTTCAGATTGTCAGCTGGCTCAAGCGTCTCCACATATTTTTTAAACATTTGTCTTACTTTATTCCCAGTTTCTGGGTCATCAAGCTCAGTAAACAAACAAATACCGGTATAGAAAACAAAGTATGTCTCAGTAAAAACACTTCCTCTGTTAAAGCTCTTTGTTTGTCTTACAGTATAGCGACTACCGTACTTTCTGCCCTATAAGTCGCACCGCCCTATAAGTCGCATCAGTCCAATTATGTCCAATAAAGTGGAAAAATCCATAAATATGTTGCTTCGCCCTATAAGTCGCATCTATTATGTGTCACCGCTGACGTTACAAATGGCGGCCACAGGAGCGTGCAGGAAGGACTTTAACAAGATTAACACTTAAAAACAATTATTTGTTTGCTGAAAATTATAGCAAAGATGTGTCTTAACTGAACTTTTCCTTAATAAATTAACGTAATTGTGAAATGAGTTGGATTTAAAAATTAGTTTAGCTACGTGCAATACCTGCACCCGCACGAGTGGGAACGCTGTATTTCTTTAAAATAAACACCTAAAAAAAAATTTGCTGACATTATAGCAAAAGTGTTTCTGAGCTGAACTTTTCCTTAATAATAGAATAGAATAGAATATATCTTTATTGGCAAATTTGCACCAAGGTACAAAGTTCTGCAATTAGCGCACGCACCATCCGAAGAGGGACGCACGCACGGAAAGTCGCAGCAGTATGAAACCGCGCCACATACAATCAGATATGGAAAAAGGAACAAACACTCGGGTAATCATGGTATTCAAAAAATAATCTATCACAATTTGTCTTAGGACACTATGATAAAGTCCAAAAAACTCTACCAGCTTTAGCACGAAGAGACAAGACATGTTGCAGTTTGATGACAAGCAGGGAGATTTAGTCCGTGAGTATCATTCCAGATAAGCACAGTCAGCAGATGTCTCAGCTCGGCTCCATCCGAACGCACACACAGAGATCTCTGGGGGGAGGGCAGCGAGTTCTCAGCAGCATTCGACTCCAGGAGAAGATTTTCAGACAGCCTTCTTTCAAGGTTGCTCAGAGTCCAGATTAGATAGTTGCTTTGTTTATTTTCAGCTCAGGCCACAGTGTACTTTTGACTAGTGCATTAACAGAGTACCCGAGTTTTCGACAACTCGAGTGCTTTGACTTCTATCGAGGCTTTTTTGTCCAACTCGGGTACCCGTAGTGACGTCACATTTCACATTTCACAGCGCGCGGGGCAGCTTTTAGCTTTTAGTAGACGCTACAAAATGGATTCCTGTGTGCGCACGGATGTTAATGGAGCAGGCCGTCTTGTCAAAAAGGTAAAACAGTTTATAATTGTATAAATTGCGCCACTCATTGAAACATCCTGACGTTCTTTTTCTATGAACACCGTAGTAGATTGTTGTGACAGCAGAGGGCAGTGTTGCAATGCAGGTCCCATATTATAACACGGCCGAAACGGCTTCCTGTCTCTCGTTTNACCATCCGAAGAGGGACGCACGCACGGAAAGTCGCAGCAGTATGAAACCGCGCCACCAACAATCAGATATGGAAAAAGGAACAAACACTCGGGTAATCATGGTATTCAAAAAAGAATCTATCACAATTTGTCTTAGGACACTCTATGATAAAGTCCAAAAAACTCTACCAGCTTTAGCACGAAGAGACAAGACATGTTGCAGTTTGATGACAAGCAGGGAGATTTAGTCCGTGAGTATCATTCCAGATAAGCACAGTCAGCAGATGTCTCAGCTCGGCTCCATCCGAACGCACACACAGAGATCTCTGGGGGGAGGGGGGGGAGGGCAGCGAGTTCTCAGCAGCATTCGACTCCAGGAGAAGATTTTCAGACAGCCTTCTTTCAAGGTTGCTCAGAGTCCAGATTAGATAGTTGCTTTGTTTATTTTCAGCTCAGGCCACAGTGTACTTTTGACTGCATTAACAGAGTACCCGAGTTTTCGACAACTCGAGTGCTTTGACTTCTATCGAGGCTTTTTTGTCCAACTCGGGTACCCGTAGTGACGTCACATTTCACATTTCACAGCGCGCGGGGCAGCTTTTAGCTTTTAGTAGACGCTACAAAATGGATTCCTGTGTGCGCACGGATGTTAATGGAGCAGGCCGTCTTGTCAAAAAGGTAAAACAGTTTATAATTGTATAAATTGCGCCACTCATTGAAACATCCTGACGTTCTTTTTCTATGAACACCGTAGTAGATTGTTGTGACAGCAGAGGGCAGTGTTGCAATGCAGGTCCCATATTATAACACGGCCGAAACGGCTTCCTGTCTCTCGTTTCACAAACAAAAAAAAACAAATATTCATCTCTCTAGAGCTACCAAAAATCTATAAACACAATCTCTAAAAGTAAACCTAAATTGCACAGCTGCAGGCGGTGGTACGGTGTGGCTGTGGCCCCATTTGTTTTTTAAGTTTCGGTTTTCATCGCCTTATACTTTCACTTTTAATATTATTAATATAACTAATAGTTTTGTTTTTCCTGTGACTTATGTGCAGTATGATAAATGATAGGAGCATAATAAATGCTCCCAATGCTTTGTTGGTCTTTTTTTTCTTTTTGTAAAGACGTTTTTAGGCATTTATATTTATTTATTTATTTTGCATCGTAAGACACTGTGACGTCATCGGCTACTCGAGCGTCGTTCGAGTTTTTTTATGTTAATGTCGAGGTTAAAAATTATGTACTCGTTCAACCCCTACTTTTGACTGCAGCCTTCAAGTCCAGGTGCTGTTCAGGTCCAAAATCGCCGAATCATGTGAGGTTCCGATCTACGACCCCCCCATCTGTGCCCTGATTGAGGCCGGACGGCTGTAAACGAGTCCCAAAACGCACCGCTGGTCCGCGGCTCTCCACCGCTGCTCCCATCGTGCGGTTCAGTTCGTACAACAGCTGGGACGTTGAGCTCATAGCCCGGATCAGAGAATCTTGCTGATCGGGAAGTCTCGCCAGCGCGTTGATAGCCGCGGCAGTCTTCCTCAGCTTCCAGTAGCAGACAGCTCCGCCAACGCCAAAAAACAGAGTAGCTGCCACCAATATCCAAATAATCCACAAATCTTCCACGTCTTCGACAGACAGAACGGTCAGACACATTGGCTTCCACTCCGACCACGAGTCCATAATGTATCCCACTGCGTGCGTGTCGGAGGGGCAAGCCGCTTCTCCTGGCCCGGTTCGCTTCGTGGAAAAAATTTTATCTATAGAGGAAACAGCCCACGTAATTAAATCCATCTCAAATTGGTTCGAGTGAGCGCTGAAGAGTTACAGACGATACAAAAAGCAAGCAGGGAGGAGGAAAACTTAGGGAGGTGAGGAGCAAAAAGAGATGCGACCTGCTTTGCCGAGAGCGGAAGTAGTCTGAAAGTAGTCATAAATGAATATAATGGTAAAATCAGCTGAATTTAAATTGTTTCGCTACGTCTGTTCAACAAAACATGCACGCGTAGCAACAAACCTGCAGTGCAGCGAACAGACCTGTTGTCTTTACAATGTAAAAAGATAAACACCTAAAATAATGATGACAGAAACACCTATTTATTTTTTTATTCAAACCCATTTAATTCTTCGTTTTCTGTGTCGCTGGCGAAGAGTTCTGCCAGCGACTGAGGAAGGTGATTCAGCGCTGCTGCTGCCTCCTCTTCCTCCCTGGGGCTGTCAGAGGCCTCCTCCGCCTCAGCTCCAGCTGCTCCAGCTACGATCCCAGCCATTCTGTACCCCAACTGGATGGTTTGTTTGGTGACAGAGGTCCACGCTTTATCGATCCATCCTAGGACCTGTTGGAACGTGGCGTGGCGCATCCGTCCTGTAGCCGTGAAACTATGCTCACTGCTCACCATCCACTCCTCCCACAGGCGGTGCAGAGCTGCTTTGAAGCTGCGGTTGACTGAATGTCCAGTGGCTGAAGCACTTTTGTCAAACCTCCAGGGATGATTGCAGAATTGGAGTTGCACGCTTTTATTTTGTCCTTAAATTGCGGCGTGATGTGCGCACGCATGCTGTCCATCACACCAAGGCTTTTTGGCTCTAAAAATCCATCTGGCCGCTTCGTGAAGCCCTTTGTGAGCCACACGTCCATCATCTCGGTGTCCATACAGCCCTTCTCGTTCACTGCCCCAACCACGCGCGGGGGAAACTCCTCCTTTGGCATGGTTTTTCTTTTAAAAATGACTATCGGAGGGAGCTTTGATCCATCAGCGCAGCATGCCAGCACCACAGTGAAGTGGGACTTCTTGTGGCCCGTGGTAAGGATGTTTACGCTTTTCTCGCCTTTCTGTCACATCGGGATGTCGAAAGTCAGCGGCACCTCATCCATATTGATTATATGGTCAGGCGAGATGCTGTGCTCCTGCACCTGCCTGTCCACAAAGGTGCGGAAACTCACCACCTTTTCCTCAAAATCCGCCGGCAGCTTCTGGTACATTGTGGTCCGCACTCTGATGGACAGTTGATGCCGGCGCATGAACATGAAACACCACGACGGTCCCCCAGCAAACTCTGTGATGTCCAGCTCCTTGGCAACCGCCATGGCGTGCAGACGTAGCTGAACTGTGGACAGTCCTCTGCCAGACGCTCGCTCCTCCAACACCCACACCTTCACTTTCTCCTCCAGAGCTGGCCACCTGGCCTTGCACCCACGGTTCGCCCTCTTCGACCACTTCATGGCCGTGAGGGAGACCTCCGCCTTCTTCCAGTCTCGAACGACTTTCTCACTCACCCCAAAATGACGATCTGCTGCACGGTTCCCGTGTTCAGCTGCAAATTTTATAATCTACAGCTTGAAATCAGCAGCATATGATTTTCTCTTAGGCGGCATTTTCTCTCTCAGTTATTGTTGTCGTGTTGTCGTCTCTGATCTCCTACTCAAACTCACGTATTTGGCGCAGGGTGATGGGATTTTGGCGGCTCTGGAATACACAAATAATGGGATATGCCTACAGGTACGCCGGTAGCCGTCAACAGCCTAGAGGGCCCTTTAGCGCCCATAGCGGCCGAAAATGGTACTGCCTGTGCCCCTAGCGGCCGAAAGTGGTACTGTCTGCGCCCCTAGCAGCCAAAAGTGGTACTACATGTGCCCCTAGCGGCCAAAAGTGGCACTGCACCATTTTTTCGCCAAAATGAATGGAAACGGTCATATCTCAGCCAAAAATTGGTCTAAAAATATGGGGGGAAAAATCCCTAACTATGTCGCTTTGCCCTATAAGTCGCAGGGCATGCAAATTAGGCAAAAAGGTGCGACTTATAGGCCAGAAAATACGGTACACACTCTGTGCCCCCTGATGACATCAGCCAAAGTGACATAACAAGCCGATGTTTAATGTTACACAGAAAACACTTTTTTTAACATCAGTTTGAAGTTGATCAAAAATTAGAATCGAGTCTTCAGCATTAAAAAAATGGATATAAGACAAAACATGAACAGAGAATAAAAGGTAGCTAAATACTGAACCTTGAGGCACTCCCATTGAAAATTAGCTTACGTAAGGTAAAATAAATCCAGACACTTCCGAGTTTCTTTAGTTGTTGATATTTATTGATTTACATACAACAAGTTTAACTGTAATTAGTTATTTTATGCTTTAAAAAAAGGTGCTCTAGATTTATTCTATGATAGTCGAAATCAATATCGATATTCGATTTCAGAATTAGTTTAAATTGTAAAACCAATGAAAGCCAATAAACAGTGACATGCTTTGGATTAGTTATTATATATTTTCCTACTTACTTTGTACAAACATTTACTAAATTGTTTTTTAATTTCTTTAAATAAGACAGTTTTTTTCCACATTATCAAATTTCATAAATCCTAACCAGGCAGTGTTCTCACAGAATTCATCAGAGAGTCAACAGCTTTTTCAAGTTTTATCTGACAAAAGAAAGAAGAACAAAAAACAGGAGCCAGTATTTTTAGGAGATTCAGATAAGATTCAGATAAGGTAAAAAAAAAAAAAGATTAAAAAAGAAAGTGGGAGGACTGAGTGTCAAAAGGTTATCAGAAGAACAGCATGACCCAAGGGTGGGATTAGGTCAATCCACTGATTTGCCAACCCTAACATCTCAGGAGGTATTTAGAAACCTGAATTTACAGAAGCAACGTTTAACTCATTTAACGTGCACATTTGCCCCTTTTTTTGTTTTTGTTTTGTTTATGGGGGCTATTTTAAATCCTTACTCAGCAACAAACACAAGTTTAATCTTGATTGCATTGTGCTGAGTAATAAACTCAGTGTTGACTTTGTATTATAAACAGCATGTTTCAAGACCTGAGTCGACTGTGAAGTTGGCGAACAGAATTAGGCTGTGCGGGCAATAAACTGACTCGGCTGAAGCTACAGATGAACTTATGACTTTCAAATACTCAGAAATCACACAGACAGATCTGCTCAATGGTGTACTGTAAGGCCCACAGCTCCTTTCAGATAGACACATGCTTTGTTTGCAGTCATACAAGGTCAGAGGTGGACATCTGCAGAGGGATGTTCCCATTACATCAAGCATCAGTGGTCATCACTGCTTTGCACTGCCAGCATGTCACCCCACATAATTCATCTCCACAAACACAATCAAATGTGTAAAAAAAATAAATCAATGTTGTTGACGTATGCTTCCTTTGTATTTCTAACGTAAAACAGCTAGAAAAAGTTAGGCTCTTTTTGCTGCTGTTACTGACAGCCTTCACGGATAAAGCCACTAATCCAATTAGATCAAGCAAGGGCTGATTTTTAAAGTAAATTTATCTTGATCATTATTAAAACAATGCTGAGCCTCTTAAAGGCTGTAATGAATTATAGTTCCTGTAAAGTTTATTAACCTTTTGTGTGAAGTCTTTACAACGTAACAAAAAAAGATGAGGGGCCATTGCACTGTGTATGCATGTGTGTGTGTGCGCGTGTGTGTGTGTGCGCGCATGTGCGTGTGTGTGTGTGTGTGTAGGTGTGTGTATGCATGTACAGTATCAGATTACCTTGTAGGGACCAGTTTTACAAAAGAAAATCATGCATGGGAACCAATTGCTTTTTATGGGTACCAAAGCCAGGTCCCCCATAAGGAGATTAACCTGTATAAATAAAGGTTGAATGAATGAGAAGTCTCGTGAATGAGAAGTCTCGTTGGGTTAGGCTATAGAAAATGAATGTAAGTCAATGCAAACTAAAGTCCCCAAAAAGTTTGTTTACAAGAACGTGCGTGCGTGTGCGTGCATGTGTGTGTGTGTTAATGTTTGTTCAGCTGCAAATGTTCTCACTTGTCTTGTCCAATACAAATGTAAATGAAGCAGAAAGGACTTGCATTTTAGCAAAAAATATAACTTTTATCACTATAATTGTGAGGTAATAAGTTTAACAAATAAACAAATATCCTTTTGGATAATATCTTCACAAACACATTTCATTGCACAATATGCCGACAACGTTTTGATCTACCGGTTTGTGTCCTGAGCGCCCCACTGCTGTGGACTCAGAATTAAAAAGATAAAATGCTGTGGCTCGTAACTGTTTTTAATTAAAGGTTATAAAGTATGAGGTGGTTATTTTTGGTCGTCAAACACTTCTACAAACTAATCATCACAGTTATAATGTGATGCTTAATCTAGGAGTCCTTTTGATTTTCTGTTTAAATTTGATGCAGATTAACTCCAGTGTAAAGATTTTCTTTTTACAATTTAGAAAAAAAAAGTTGACGCTAATATCCAACCTGTCTAATTACAATATGGTCGCAGTTATTCACCTCCAGGTTATTGTAACTTTCTTTATTTTGGCATCAGTTTGTTTGCAGCAGGTTCACAATTCTGCATCCAGAACTAGTACCAGCAAAAGAAACACTACCAAACTTGTTTTAGCATCCCTTAGCCAAGATCAAATGGATATCAAAATGTTGTTTGCTTATAAAACTTGGCATGGTTTGCCACCTGAATCTGACTTTATTGGATTTCTGGATCTCTTAGATCATCCAGACAGCTCCTTTTGGATGTACTGTATTGTAAACTGTTTAATAACACAGAACTTGTTTTTGCTGTAGTCACTCATAAGCTATGAAACAACAGTGTGCTGCTTTACTGCAGCTTTGAATAAACATTTGTTCTGTGGGTTTGGCTTTTTAGGTATTTATAATAAAGATGTGAGTAAAGTTTATTTGTTTAATATTTTATGTCTTAACATGTCTTTTCCATTTGTCATTTTAATGTTTTCATGACTGTTGGTTTGGAGTTTACTGCACAAAACCACTGGTTATTAAAAATGTGCTTTTAAAATCAGGCTGATTTGAAAGTGAAGACATGAAATAAATTGTGAGGCACTGTGGAACAGTGAAGCCTTTCAGGTCTACAATCTCATTATGTGTATTTTATGTTTGGTGACAGTCGTTTGCTGTAAACTGAGTGAAATGAAAGGCAACCTTTAGAGAAATGTGACAGGAAAATATTATCTCATGCTTGTTCCACACTTCCATTGGCAACGAACCGTTGGCCACTGAGCGCCTACGGAAACTAAATCACAAAAACCTATTGTTCAGAGCTAAGAGTTAGGTCATTGTGAGTTCTTCATGTCTTTTTCTTTGTCCATTTTTGTCTTTTTTTGTGTATCTGTTGCAGAGATATTCACAGATGGACAGCGAGGCACCACCCCTCTGCGAAACACATTAAAGTACAGTATAGTAAATATTCCTGTTAAAGCATGTCATAAAAACATTCATGCATGCTCATTTTGTTCATACTCATAAGCTCATATGCTGCAACAAAATGTTCAACATTTATCAGTCAGCTTATGATTTCAAAGCTGATCTCTTTAGAGGTTCACTCATGAAAGAAGAATGATGGTTTCCATAAAATATGTAACATCCTTTTGATATAAAGCAAGTTTTATGTACAACTGTTATTAGTATAAAGTGTATTTCTTCAAAAACTTTATAAAAGTTGTAAACTTTATCACGCTGCATGCATCATGGAACCCTGTGTACACAGTTTTGTTCCACCTCATGTACCACATGTGATGCAAATGACAATAAAAAAAAACTTGAACTTGATCATGTGGCTGTTCTTTCTCTTCCTTTTCTCACAGGAGTCACGTTTTACTTGCTTTTATTCTCAAAATGCAAATTGAATCATAACTACAGTAATAACCATCTCAGTCTTAGTTCATGTTGTTTGACAATTCTCTCAGATTGGTTTGTAACGTTTGTTATCTTATTGGCTTGTTTGAAAAAGTCTCTTGTTTCTTGTTTATTTACAAAAAAAAAAAACTCTCAGACCAAGATTTTTTTTATTAGCTCACCCCTACTTTTAAAGAAGTTCTACATTCAAATTACATATAGCAATTTACTGTAAGTGAAATTATATTTAAAACAAATAAGGTTTGATGTTCTACCTCTTTTTTATTTGTGAAAATTCTTGTACAATACACATTATAAAATGACAGAATAGATGACACCTGGTGGGTTTATAAGCAGCAGATGAAAAGAAATTGGATAAATACAGGTAACCCTCGAATTACAAACGAGTTCCAGACCTAAGAACCGTTCGTAGGTCGATTTGCCTTATCTCGGAACCCCAAACACGTGTCGTTTGTAAGTCCGGATTTTCGTTCGTAAGTCGGAAATTGTATGCTAGCGCTACAATGAACACCCGTTTTTCAACACAAACGTACATAAACATGCACAGAACTTTGTTTACAAACGTTTACGAACAGTTAGCTAGCACACTTTCATCCAAAAACACATACCAGTGCTGTATTTCATGTACAACTGCTGTATTAAATGTACAATTGTACAGGTCCGTTCGTAAGTCCGAGTTGCCGTAGGTCGAGGGCGCCGTAACTCGAGGGTTCCCTCCCTGTATAACGTTAAAATGATCCGTGATAAAGTCTAAAGACGAAGAAATGTAGTTTTGTTCACAGTTAAAAACAGGATTAAAGACAATAGCTTTCATTTTTCTCTAAATATTAAACAAAAAATGAGTGCACATCTAATTCTCCAGCTCCCCGAGCGCGACTACGCTGCTCGCTGCACCACCTGGTGGTGGTTGGGTTAAAGGCAGAAGACCAATTTCGTCTGTCAAGTATGGGAAACATACACAGATGACAAATGTGACAAATTATTAAATTATTATTATTATTAATTAAAAATAAACATTTGGTTAAATACTTAAATGCAAGCATATGTTTTACTGTCCATGTTTCACTTGACCAATTCACAAGATTTGACCAAAAAGCTACAGTACGAGTCTTCATGTCGTCACAAAGTTTTCAGCTCAACATCTCCAAAATTTGACTGGGTTAGACACATATTTGTGTTTGCTTTACTCAAGTGGCTGTGGTGGATATTTTTTAACTGTGCTGACTCCAAAGGTTTATCAATCATTTGTCTAATGAATACTTTCTAAGTGTGTTATTAACCCCCTTCACCCCTGTTCACAAGACATGCTGCTAACAAACTATCCCACACAGAGACACACAAACAATTACACCATCACTCTTATTTCATTGCAGCAGGCAATTGTAAAAATGTCAATCTTACCTATGCTGCAAATTGTTCTTTAAAAAAAATCCCATGTTCCCAGCACCATTTCCTCTAAAAACTAAGGGCAGCCCACATTCTCCCTCTAAGCATCACATCATGGGAAATACGAGGGAGAGACCAGTTTCAAGGGAAAATTAAATAAACGATCATTCATATTTTTAAGTTCCCACTAAGAGATTATTGTTCCCATTTTATTTGCCAAAGAAGCAAAGCGTACACTCATACAGCAACGACACCTTTTTACAGTCGAGCCATTGTGTTCAAACAGGTTTGA
>JBBPBX010043759.1:0-27773 GCA_038048925.1 Garcialebias charrua
TTGGATGTTGGATATTGGATGATGGATGCTGGATGTTGGTTATTGGATGATGGATGTTGGAGGCTGAATGTTGGATGCTGAATGTTGGATATTGGATGATGGATGCTGAATGTTGGACCTTGGTTATTGGCTATTGGATGCTGGATGTTGGGTGTTGGCTAATGGATGCTGGATGTTGGACATTGGGCCTTGGATGTTGGATGCTGAAGGATGTTGGGCTTGGATGTTGGATGCTGAATGTTGAACATTGGATGATGGATGTTGGGTGCTGAATGTTGGATGTTGGTTATTGGATGATGGATGTTGGAGGCTGAATGTTGGAGGCTGAATGCTGGATGTTGGATGCTGAATGTTGGACGTTGGATATTGGAGGATGGATGTTGGATGCTTAATGTTGGATGTTGTTTATTGGATGATGGTGTTGGAGGCTGAATGTTGGACGTTGGATATTGGAGGATGGATGTTGGATACTTAATGTTGGACGTTGTTTATTGGATGATAGGTGTTGGAGGCTGAATGTTGGATGCTGAATGTTGGACATTGGATAATGTATGTTGGATGCTGGATGTTGGTTATTGGATGATGGATGTTGGAGGTTGAATGCTCTATGTTGGATTTTGGATAATGGATGTTGGGCATTGGTTATTGGATGATAGATGCTGAATGTTGGACGATGGATGCTGAATGTTGGTTATTGGATGATGGATGTTGGAGGCTGAATGTTGGATGCTGAATGTTGAATATTGGATGATGGATGCTGAATGTTGGACCATTGGTTATTGGCTATTGGATGCAGGGTGTTGGCTAATGGATGCTGGATGTTGGACATTGGGCCTTGGATATTGGATGTTGGATGCTGAATGTTGGACGTTGGATATTGGAGGATGGATGTTGGATGCTTAATGTTGGACGTTGTTTATTGGATGATGGGTGTTGGAGGCTGAATGTTGGACGTTGGATATTGGAGGATGGATGTTGGATACTTAATGTTGGACGTTGTTTATTGGATGATGGGTGTTGGAGGCTGAATGTTGGATGCTGAATGTTGGACATTGGATAATGTATGTTGGATGCTGGATGTTGGTTATTGGATGATGGATGTTGGAGGTTGAATGCTCTATGTTGGATTTTGGATGATGGATGTTGGGCATTGGTTATTGGATGATAGATGCTGAATGTTGGACGATGGATGTTGAATGTTGGTTATTGGATGATGGATGTTGGAGGCTGAATGTTGGATGATGGATGCTGAATGTTGGACCTTGGTTATTGGATGCTGGGTGTTGGCTAATGCTGGATGTTGGACATTGGGCCTTGGATGTTGGATGCTGAAGGATGTTGGATGTTGGGCTTGGATGTTGGATGCTGAATGTTGAACGTTGGATATTGGATGATGGATGTTGGGTGCTGAATGTTGGATGTTGGTTATTGGATGATGGATGATGGAGGCTGAATGTTGGAGGCTGAATGCTGGATATTGGAAGTTGGATGCTGAATGTTGGATATTGGTTATTGGATGATGGATGTTGGAGGCTGAATGTCGGAGGCTGAATGCTGGATGTTGGATGCTGAATGTTGGACGTTGGATATTGGAGGATGGATGTTGGATGCTTAATGTTGGATGTTGTTTATTGGATGATGGTGTTGGAGGCTGAATGTTGGACGTTGGATATTGGAGGATGGATGTTGGATACTTAATGTTGGACGTTGTTTATTGGATGATAGGTGTTGGAGGCTGAATGTTGGATGCTGAATGTTGGACATTGGATAATGTATGTTGGATGCTGGATGTTGGTTATTGGATGATGGATGTTGGAGGTTGAATGCTCTATGTTGGATTTTGGATAATGGATGTTGGGCATTGGTTATTGGATGATAGATGCTGAATGTTGGACGATGGATGCTGAATGTTGGTTATTGGATGATGGATGTTGGAGGCTGAATGTTGGATGCTGAATGTTGAATATTGGATGATGGATGCTGAATGTTGGACCTTGGTTATTGGCTATTGGATGCAGGGTGTTGGCTAATGGATGCTGGATGTTGGACATTGGGCCTTGGATATTGGATGTTGGATGCTGAATGTTGGACGTTGGATATTGGAGGATGGATGTTGGATGCTTAATGTTGGACGTTGTTTATTGGATGATGGGTGTTGGAGGCTGAATGTTGGACGTTGGATATTGGAGGATGGATGTTGGATACTTAATGTTGGACGTTGTTTATTGGATGATGGGTGTTGGAGGCTGAATGTTGGATGCTGAATGTTGGACATTGGATAATGTATGTTGGATGCTGGATGTTGGTTATTGGATGATGGATGTTGGAGGTTGAATGCTCTATGTTGGATTTTGGATGATGGATGTTGGGCATTGGTTATTGGATGATAGATGCTGAATGTTGGACGATGGATGTTGAATGTTGGTTATTGGATGATGGATGTTGGAGGCTGAATGTTGGATGATGGATGCTGAATGTTGGACCTTGGTTATTGGATGCTGGGTGTTGGCTAATGCTGGATGTTGGACATTGGGCCTTGGATGTTGGATGCTGAAGGATGTTGGATGTTGGGCTTGGATGTTGGATGCTGAATGTTGAACGTTGGATATTGGATGATGGATGTTGGGTGCTGAATGTTGGATGTTGGTTATTGGATGATGGATGTTGGAGGCTGAATGTTGGAGGCTGAATGCTGGATATTGGAAGTTGGATGCTGAATGTTGGATATTGGAGGATGGATGTTGGATGCTTAATGTTGGACATTGTTTATTGGATGATGGGTGTTGGAGGCTGAATGTTGGATGTTGGATATTGGAGGATGGATGTTGGATACTTAATATTGGACGTTGTTTATTGGATGATGGGTGTTGGAGGCTGAATGTTGGATGCTGAATGTTGGACATTGAATAATGTATGTTGGATGCTGGATGTTGGTTATTGGATGATGGATGTTGGAGGTTGAATGCTCTATGTTGGATTTTGGATGATGGATGTTGGGCATTGGTTATTGGATGATAGATGCTGAATGTTGGATGATGGATGCTGAATTTTGGTTATTGGATGATGGATGTTGGAGGCTGAATGTTGGATGCTGAATGTTGGATATTGGATGATGGATGCTGAATGTTGGACCTTGGTTATTGGCTATTGGATGCTAGGTGTTGGCTAATGGGTGCTGGATGTTGGACATTGGGGCTTGGATGTTGGATGCTGAAGGATGTTGGATGTTGGACCTTGGATGTTGGATGCTGAATGTTGGATATTGGATTATGGATGTTGGGTGCTGAATGTTGGATGTTGGTTATTGGATGATAGATGTTGGAGGCTGAATGTTGAATATTGGATGATGGATGTTGGATGCTGAATGTTGGACATTGGATATTGGAGGATGGATGTTGGATGCTTAATGTTGGACATTGCTTATTGGATGATGGATGTTGGATGCTGAATGTTGGACATTGGATATTGGATGATGGATGCTGGATGTTGGTTATTGGATGATGGATGTTGGAGGTTGAATGCTCTGTGTTGGTTATTGGAGGCTGAATGTTGGATGCTGAATGTTGGACATTGGATATTGGATGTTGAATGCTGGATGTTGGTTATTGGATGTTGGAGGTTGAATGCTCTATGTTGGTTATTGGATGATGGATGTTGGATGCTGAATGTTGGATATTGGATGTTGAATGCTGGATGTTGGTTATTGGATGTTGGATGCTGAATGTTGGATGCTGAATGTTGGTTATTGGATGTTGGACGTTGGAGTTTTGTTCCACGTTCCTTCAGAACGGTTCCGTTTGTTCTTGATTTCATCAGCGGATGTTTTGTTGAATCTTTTAGTTGAAACTTTTTAGAACCAGTTGATCTTTTTCTTGATCTCAAACTGAACTGAACCAAAAAATAAAACTTTGACCAAACCGTGTTGTTGTTGATTTTCTGTTTTTGTTTACGTTATTACATCACTTCCTGTTTTAGTCGCAGTCAGCGTTGTGTTGTTGTCTTCCAGGCTCAGTATTACGGTGAGATCAGTTTGGGGACTCCGGAGCAGAACTTCTCTGTGATCTTTGACACTGGATCATCGGATCTCTGGGTGCCGTCGTCCTACTGCGTCAGCCAGGCCTGCGGTACGACACACAGTACACAATGTACACAAAGTACACAGTACTTTTACTAGAGACCGGTCTGCGGGTCAGGACGGCCCGACTCTGTTTGAGTTTGTTAAAACTGATAAGAAGTTCAAGGTCTGAACTGTGTTCACGCTGTCCCACGATGGGAGCTCCTGACTCCAGTTTGACAGAAGTCCAGGAAAGAGAACGTCCTTGAACAAATGAGCGTGGTCTGGTGTTCGGGACGTAAATGTCCTCGACGTGATGAGGATGTGGTTGTTTGCAGCTCTACACAGACGTTTCAAGGCCTTCGAGTCAGACAGTTTTCATCACGACGGTCGAACATTTGGGATTCACTACGGCTCAGGACACCTGCTGGGAGTCATGGGAAGAGACACGCTGAAGGTCGTTAGGTGCACTCCGCCGTTAGTGACGTTCAAACCAGGAAGCCGATACAAAGTGCTGTCGTTGGTGTCCTTCTGTTTCAGATTGCTGGACTGACGACCGTGGACCAGGAGTTTGGAGAGTCCGTCTATGAACCCGGTTCCACGTTCGTAATGGCAAAGTTTGATGGCGTTCTTGGACTAGGCTACCAGTCCCTGGCAGAGATCCTTGGAAACCCCGTCTTTGACAACATGCTTGCTCAGCAGCTCCTGGATGAGCCCGTGTTCTCCTTCTACCTTGCCAGGTGCTGTTCTTACCAGAGAAGCAGAATGAAAAGTGTTGTGGTCAATGTTTCTGAAAGCTGTGATGGCGAGCGTTGGTCAGAATCTCTTGAAGTCTCTGTTTATGTTCCAAGATGGTTTGTTCGTTGTTCAAAGGACCTTAAGACGGTTCTCCTTCCTCATGTTGAGGAAAGAGGTCTTTCTTTGGGCAGCACAATGGTTTAGTGGTTAGCACTGTTGCCTCACAGCAAGAAGGTTCTCGGTTCGAACCCCAGTTTGTGTATTCTTCCTCAAACGCACCGAACTCGTGACTCAAGGGTTATTGTTGTTGTTTGTTTTTTAAGGAGAACGAGCACCAGCAACCCAGAAGGAGAACTGCTGCTAGGTGGGAAAGATGAAGCTTTGTACACTGGACCAATCAACTGGATCCCTGTCACCGCCAAGGGATACTGGCAGATAAAGATGGAAAGGTAATCGACGTTATATGTGTGATGTTTAACATCGGTCTAGTTCTCGTACAGTGTAAACAACTTTTTGTTTGTTTGTTTTTAATAAAGAATGTTTGCCTCTATGATCTTTGTGTTCCAGTGTGGCGGTACAAGGTGTTAGCTCGTTTTGTCCTCGGGGATGCCAGGCCATCGTTGATACTGGAACCTCCCTAATTGCTGGACCCACCAATGAAATTCTCCGTCTCCAACAGCTGATTGGAGCCACGCCCACTCGCATTGGAGAGGTGACATGTTTGTTAGTCCTCACCTTGAGCCAGGCTCACAGTCCGTTGGAGACGGAGTCTTTGGTTTTGAGCTTCAGTTGACTTGAATCCATGTTACCGGTACATCTTTTTCCCGCCACGTCTTTTCCTCCTCGTTTCAGGAGTCCGAATGTACCGTAGTTAAAAAAAAACGTTAATTCAGTAATTAATTTCCATTAAATGTTGAACTGATATTTCTGTTGGATCTTTGTGACGTTAGCGGTTCTGCCACATAAATAAACTCTGCATCTTTTTTAATCTGATGTCGAACGGTTTAACACAGATTACTATTAGAGCTGCACAATACTAGGAAAACGTGTAATAATACATGTAATGTTATTATTGAATAATGAAGTTTCAGTTGTGACAAAAACATGTTTTCCCCACTACCCTCTTTTTAAAAGTCACAATACTTTTTAATGCTGCTTAGCGTTTAGCTTTAGCATCAGCCTCTGGGCGTTTCAAGGGGTGGAGATCCAGCTGTTTTCTAAATATATTAATAACAGTTTGTGTGTGCAGTTGATTACTTTGAGGTTTTATATCATGTTGATATTGTGCACTCTGGAATGACAAGGAAGTGTTGATTCTTTCTGTGCAGCTTAGTTAGCCTAGCAGTGAATGCTAATGCTAATACTCCAGTGATGAAATCTTAGCTAAAAGGCTGCCTAAGCTAGTGGCTAACATTAGAGGTTCTGTTTCTGAAACTATTAATAATTGTTGCCAAACTAGTTGGTAATAAAAGTTGTTGAACATGTTGTTAGCGTAATGTCAAACTTTTGATTCAAGGATTTATTTGATGTTTTTAGAGAAAAGCCCAACAACCTGAAGATATAATTAATGTCTTTTTTTTAAACTTATCACCTAATTTCATATTTTCCTCCTGGATCTGTTTGTTTCAGTTTCTGATCGACTGTGGCCGGTTGTCCAGTTTACCTCATGTGACGTTTGTCCTGGGTGGGATGGAGTATTCTCTGACCTCTGAGCAGTATGTCAGAAAGGTCAGTTCTTGTCCAGGCTCTTCCAGGGGTCTGAAAGTTACAGCTCCAGGGCCACATTTGTCTTTTTCTTCTTCTTCTTGTTCTTCTTCTTGTTCTTTTTGTTGTTCTTCTTTTTGTTGTTCTTCTTGTTCTTATCATTTTTGTTCTTGTTCTTTTTCATATTCTTCTTCTTATTATTGTTATTCTTTTTGTCCTTCTTTTTGTTGTTCTTCTTCTTGTTCTGGTTGTTCTTCTTGTTCTTCTTTTTGTTGTTCTTCTTCTTCTTGTTGTTCTTTTTGTTGTTGTTCCTTTGCCGCCTCTTCAGTGGTCTCCACAGCGAGTCATCCTTCTCCTCTGTCATCACTCCATCTACAGTTACCTCCATGTCCTCTGTACCTGCATCCATCATTCCTCTGGCCGTCCTCTGACCAAAAACATGTGTCAGTAAATATTTTTATGTAGAACGACAGCGGACTGTCGGGGTTCTCTCATCCACTAAATCAAATGTATGTAACCGGATGTTAAAATTAAAACTAACGTATCAACCAACAGTTTGTTGGTGAGTTTAGCACGTTCTTTGTTGAACTTTCAGCCACAGAGTGTGTCTTTCACTGAAATCCGTGAGAAGTTAAAACATTTTAACACATTTACAACAAGACGCTGTATCTACCAAACTTAGTTTTAAAAACTTATAACTCCATTATGGGTTCTGCCAAAATTAAAGCAAGTCATCTTGAGAACAAGTAAAAAATATAAGAAGTTCAAGTAAATGAAGTTATTTATTGGAGAAAGTTTAGTGAAGTCACAACTAAATCTCCCAACAAACTGACAAAATTAAATTAATTATTTATTATTATTATTACTAATATTTTACGATCACTCAAATTATTTGCCGACGTGCAATTATGTTTTAATATTTCTACAAATGTAGTCTGGACTCACGTCTTTCTGAAGTGGGGTGCTGTGGATTATGCACAAATAATATCTTACCTGTTCTACATATTTGAACTGCTCAAGTTTAGAAAAGTAGTTTAATTCTGACCCGACTGACGAGCTAACGTCTAGTCAGAGCGAAGCAACGACCAAAGCAGTTTCTGCTGTCGGACAACAACCAGCTTTGTGCTCCGAGGTTTTAGTGGTTCACCAGAATATGATTTTATTTATTTATATATATTTATATATACATGGCTATTGAACTAGAGCACTTCCTATGAAGCCCGAAGAACTTCCTGTGAAGCTCGAGGAACTTCCTGTGAAGCTTGAGGAACTTCCTGTGAAGCTCGAGGAACTTCCTGTGAAGCTCGAGGAACTTCCTGTGAAGCTCGAGGAACTTCCTGTGAAGCTCGAGGAACTTCCTGTGAAGCCCGAGGAACTTCCTGTGAAGTTCGAGGAACTTCCTGTGAAGTTCGAGGAACTTCCTGTGAAGTCGAGGAACTTCCTGTGAAGCCCGAGGAACTTCCTGTGAAGTTCGAGGAACTTCCTGTGAAGTTCGAGGAACTTCCTGTGAAGTTCGAGGAACTTCCTGTGAAGCCGAAGAACTTCCTGTGAAGTTCGAGGAACTTCCTGTGAAGCCCGGGGAACTTCCTGTGAAGCCCGAAGAACTTCCTGTGAAGTTCGAGGACTTCCTGTGAAGTTTGAGGAACCTCCTGTGAAGTTCGAGGAACTTCCTGTGAAGTTCGAGGAACTTCCTGTGAAGCCCGAAGAACTTCCTGTGAAGTTCGAGGAACTTCCTGTGAAGCCCGGGGAACTTCCTGTGAAGCTCGAGGAACTTCCTGTGAAGTTCGAGGAACTTCCTGTGAAGCCCGAGGAACTTCCTGTGAAGCCCGAGGAACTTCCTGTGAAGCCCGAGGAACTTCCTGTGAAGCTCGAGGAACTTCCTGTGAAGCCCGAGGAACTTCCTGTGAAGTTCGAGGAACTTCCTGTGAAGCCCGAGGAACTTCCTGTGAAGCCCGAGGAACTTCCTGTGAAGCTCGAGGAACTTCCTGTGAAGCCCGAGGAACTTCCTGTGAAGCTCGAGGAACTTCCTGTGAAGCCCGAGGAACTTCCTGTGAAGCCCGAGGAACTTCCTGTGAAGCCCGAGGAACTTCCTGTGAAGCCCGAGGAACTTCCTGTGAAGCCGAGGAACTTCCTGTGAAGCCCGAGGAACTTCCTGTGAAGCCCGAGGAACTTCCTGTGAAGCCCGAGGAACTTCCTGTGAAGCCCGAGGAACTTCCTGTGAAGCCCGAGGAACTTCCTGTGAAGCCCGAGGAACTTCCTGTGAAGCCCGAGGAACTTCCTGTGAAGCCCGAGGAACTTCCTGTGAAGCCCGAGGAACTTCCTGTGAAGCCCGAGGAACTTCCTGTGAAGCCCGAGGAACTTCCTGTGAAGCCCGAGGAACTTCCTGTGAAGCCCGAGGAACTTCCTGTGAAGCCCGAGGAACTTCCTGTGAAGTCGAGGAACTTCCTGTGAAGCTCGAGGAACTTCCTGTGAAGCCCGAGGAACTTCCTGTGAAGCCCGAGGAACTTCCTGTGAAGCTCGAGGAACTTCCTGTGAAGTTCGAGGAACTTCCTGTGAAGCTCGAGGAACTTCCTGTGAAGCCCGAGGAACTTCCTGTGAAGTTCGAGGAACTTCCTGTGAAGCTCGAGGAACTTCCTGTGAAGCTCGAGGAACTTCCTGTGAAGCCCGAGGAACTTCCTGTGAAGCCCGAGGAACTTCCTGTGAAGTTCGAGGAACTTCCTGTGAAGCCCGAGGAACTTCCTGTGAAGCCAGAGGAACTTCCTGTGAAGCCAGAGGAACTTCCTGTGAAGCCCGAGGAACTTCCTGTGAAGCCCGAGGAACTTCCTGTGAAGTTCGAGGAACTTCCTGTGAAGCTCGAGGAACTTCCTGTGAAGCTCGAGGAACTTCCTGTGAAGCTCGAGGAACTTCCTGTGAAGCCCGAGGAACTTCCTGTGAAGCCCGAGGAACTTCCTGTGAAGCCCGAGGAACTTCCTGTGAAGCCGAGGAACTTCCTGTGAAGCTCGAGGAACTTCCTGTGAAGCTCGAGGAACTTCCTGTGAAGCTCGAGGAACTTCCTGTGAAGCTCGAGGAACTTCCTGTGAAGCCCGAGGAACTTCCTGTGAAGCTCGAGGAACTTCCTGTGAAGCCCGAGGAACTTCCTGTGAAGCCCGAGGAACTTCCTGTGAAGCCCGAGGAACTTCCTGTGAAGCCCGAGGAACTTCCTGTGAAGCTCGAGGAACTTCCTGTGAAGCTCGAGGAACTTCCTGTGAAGCTCGAGGAACTTCCTGTGAAGCTCGAGGAACTTCCTGTGAAGCCCGAGGAACTTCCTGTGAAGCCCGAGGAACTTCCTGTGAAGTTCGAGGAACTTCCTGTGAAGTTCGAGGAACTTCCTGTGAAGCTCGAGGAACTTCCTGTGAAGCTCAAGGAACTTCCTGTGAAGTTCGAGGCACTTCCTGTGAAGCCCGAGGAACTTCCTGTGAAGTTCGAGGAACTTCCTGTGAAGCTCGAGGAACTTCCTGTGAAGCCCGAGGAACTTCCTGTGAAGTTCGAGGAACTTCCTGTGAAGCTCGAGGAACTTCCTGTGAAGCCCGAGGAACTTCCTGTGAAGTTCGAGGAACTTCCTGTGAAGTTCGAGGCACTTCCTGTGAAGTTCGAGGAACTTCCTGTGAAGCTCGAGGAACTTCCTGTGAAGCTCGAGGAACTTCCTGTGAAGTTCGAGGCACTTCCTGTGAAGTTCGAGGAACTTCCTGTGAAGCTCGAGGAACTTCCTGTGAAGCCCGAGGAACTTCCTGTGAAGTTCGAGGAACTTCCTGTTAAGCTCGAGGAACTTCCTGTGAAGCTCGAGGAACTTCCTGTGAAGCTCGAGGAACTTCCTGTGAAGCTCGAGGAACTTCCTGTGAAGCTCGAGGAACTTCCTGTGAAGCCCGAGGAACTTCCTGTGAAGCTCGAGGAACTTCCTGTGAAGCCCGAAGAACTTCCTGTGAAGCCCGAGGTACTTCCTGTGACGTCCCGAGGAACTTCCTGTGACGTCCCGAGGAACTTCCTGTGAAGCTCGAGGAACTTCCTGTGAAGCTCGAGGAACTTCCTGTGAAGCCCGATGAACTTCCTGTGAAGCCCGAAGAACTTCCTGTGAAGTTCGAGGAACTTCCTGTGAAGTTCGAGGAACTTCCTGTGAAGCTCGAGGAACTTCCTGTGAAGCCCGATGAAATTCCTGTGAAGCCCGATGAAATTCCTGTGAAGTTCGAGGAACTTCCTGTGAAGCTCGAGGAACTTCCTGTGAAGCTCAAGGAACTTCCTGTGAAGTTCGAGGCACTTCCTGTGAAGCCCGAGGAACTTCCTGTGAAGTTCGAGGAACTTCCTGTGAAGCTCGAGGAACTTCCTGTGAAGCCCGAGGAACTTCCTGTGAAGTTCGAGGAACTTCCTGTGAAGCTCGAGGAACTTCCTGTGAAGCCCGAGGAACTTCCTGTGAAGTTCGAGGAACTTCCTGTGAAGTTCGAGGCACTTCCTGTGAAGTTCGAGGAACTTCCTGTGAAGCTCGAGGAACTTCCTGTGAAGCTCGAGGAACTTCCTGTGAAGTTCGAGGCACTTCCTGTGAAGTTCGAGGAACTTCCTGTGAAGCTCGAGGAACTTCCTGTGAAGCCCGAGGAACTTCCTGTGAAGTTCGAGGAACTTCCTGTGAAGCTCGAGGAACTTCCTGTGAAGCTCGAGGAACTTCCTGTGAAGTTCGAGGCACTTCCTGTGAAGCCCGAGGAACTTCCTGTGAAGTTCGAGGAACTTCCTGTGAAGCTCGAGGAACTTCCTGTGAAGCCCGAGGAACTTCCTGTGAAGTTCGAGGAACTTCCTGTGAAGCTCGAGGAACTTCCTGTGAAGCCCGAGGAACTTCCTGTGAAGCTCGAGGAACTTCCTGTGAAGCTCGAGGAACTTCCTGTGAAGCCCGAGGAACTTCCTGTGAAGTTCGAGGAACTTCCTGTGAAGCTCGAGGAACTTCCTGTGAAGCCCGAGGAACTTCCTGTGAAGCCCGAGGAACTTCCTGTGAAGCCCGAAGAACTTCCTGTGAAGCCCGAAGAACTTCCTGTGAAGCCCGAGGAACTTCCTGTGAAGCCCGAAGAACTTCCTGTGAAGCCCGAAGAACTTCCTGTGAAGCCCGAGGAACTTCCTGTGAAGCCCGAAGAACTTCCTGTGAAGCCCGAGGAACTTCCTGTGAAGCCCGAGGAACTTCCTGTGAAGCCCGAAGAACTTCCTGTGAAGCCCGAAGAACTTCCTGTGAAGCCCGAGGAACTTCCTGTGAAGCCCGAAGAACTTCCTGTGAAGCCCGAAGAACTTCCTGTGAAGCCCCAAGAACTTCCTGTGAAGCCCCAAGAACTTCCTGTGAAGCCCGATTAACTTCCTGTGAAGCCCAAAGAACTTCCTGTGAAGCCCGAATAACTTCCTGTGAAGCCCGAGGAACTTCCTGTGAAGCCTCAAGAACTTCCTGTGAAGCCCCAAGAACTTCCTGTGAAGCCCCAAGAACTTCCTGTGAAGCCCCAAGAACTTCCTGTGAAGCCCAATGAACTTCCTGTGAAGCCCGAAGAACTTCCTGTGAAGCCCGAAGAACTTCCTGTGAAGCCCGAGGAACTTCCTGTGAAGCCCGAAGAACTTCCTGTGAAGCCCGAGGAACTTCCTGTGAAGTTCGAGGAACTTCCTGTGAAGCTCGAGGAACTTCCTATGAAGCCTGAGGAACTTCCTGTGAAGTTCGAGGAACTTCCTGTGAAGCTCGAGGAACTTCCTGTGAAGCCCGAGGAACTTCCTGTGAAGCTCGAGGAACTTCCTGTGAAGCCCGAGGAACTTCCTGTGAAGTTCGAGGAACTTCCTGTGAAGCCCGAGGAACTTCCTGTGAAGCCCGAGGAACTTCCTGTGAAGCCAGAGGAACTTCCTGTGAAGCCCGAGGAACTTCCTGTGAAGCCCGAGGACCTTCCTGTGAAGCCCGAGGAACTTCCTGTGAAGTTCGAGGAACTTCCTGTGAAGCTCGAGGAACTTCCTGTGACGTCCCGGGCACTTCCTGTCAAGACTGTGGAACTTCCTGTGAAACCCGAAGAACTTCCTGTGAAGCCCGAGGAACTTCCTGTGAAGCTCGGGGAACTTCCTGTGAAGCTCGAGGAACTTCCTGTGAAGCTCGAGGAACTTCCTGTGAAGCTCGAGGAACTTCCTGTGAAGCTCGAGGAACTTCCTGTGAAGCCCGAGGAACTTCCTGTGAAGCTCGAGGAACTTCCTGTGAAGCCCGAAGAACTTCCTGTGAAGCCCGAGGAACTTCCTGTGAAGCCCGAGGAACTTCCTGTGAAGTCCCGAGGAACTTCCTGTGAAGCTCGAGGAACTTCCTGTGAAGCTCGAGGAACTTCCTGTGAAGCTCGAGGAACTTCCTGTGAAGCTCGAGGAACTTCCTGTGAAGCCCGATGAACTTCCTGTGAAGCCCGAAGAACTTCCTGTGAAGTTCGAGGAACTTCCTGTGAAGTTCGAGGAACTTCCTGTGAAGCTCGAGGAACTTCCTGTGAAGCCCGATGAAATTCCTGTGAAGCCCGATGAAATTCCTGTGAAGTTCGAGGAACTTCCTGTGAAGCTCGAGGAACTTCCTGTGAAGCTCAAGGAACTTCCTGTGAAGTTCGAGGCACTTCCTGTGAAGCCCGAGGAACTTCCTGTGAAGTTCGAGGAACTTCCTGTGAAGCTCGAGGAACTTCCTGTGAAGCCCGAGGAACTTCCTGTGAAGTTCGAGGAACTTCCTGTGAAGCTCGAGGAACTTCCTGTGAAGCCCGAGGAACTTCCTGTGAAGTTCGAGGAACTTCCTGTGAAGTTCGAGGCACTTCCTGTGAAGTTCGAGGAACTTCCTGTGAAGCTCGAGGAACTTCCTGTGAAGCTCGAGGAACTTCCTGTGAAGTTCGAGGAACTTCCTGTGAAGTTCGAGGAACTTCCTGTGAAGCTCGAGGAACTTCCTGTGAAGCCCGAGGAACTTCCTGTGAAGTTCGAGGAACTTCCTGTGAAGCTCGAGGAACTTCCTGTGAAGCTCGAGGAACTTCCTGTGAAGTTCGAGGCACTTCCTGTGAAGCCCGAGGAACTTCCTGTGAAGCCCGAGGAACTTCCTGTGAAGCCCGAGGAACTTCCTGTGAAGCCCGAGGAACTTCCTGTGAAGTTCGAGGAACTTCCTGTGAAGCCCGAGGAACTTCCTGTGAAGCCCGAGGAACTTCCTGTGAAGCTCGAGGAACTTCCTGTGAAGCTCGAGGAACTTCCTGTGAAGCTCGAGGAACTTCCTGTGAAGTTCGAGGCACTTCTTGTGAAGCTCGAGGAACTTCCTGTGAAGCCCGAGGAACTTCCTGTGAAGCCCGAGGAACTTCCTGTGAAGCCCGAGGAACTTCCTGTGAAGCCCGAGGAACTTCCTGTGAAGCCCGAGGAACTTCCTGTGAAGCCCGAAGAACTTCCTGTGAAGCCCGAGGAACTTCCTGTGAAGCCCGAGGAACTTCCTGTGAAGCTCGAGGAACTTCCTGTGAAGCTCGAGGAACTTCCTGTGAAGCTCGAGGAACTTCCTGTGAAGTTCGAGGCACTTCCTGTGAAGCTCGAGGAACTTCCTGTGAAGCCCGAAGAACTTCCTGTGAAGCCCGAGGAACTTCCTGTGAAGCCCGAGGAACTTCCTGTGAAGCTCGAGGAACTTCCTGTGAAGCTCGAGGAACTTCCTGTGAAGTTCGAGGCACTTCTTGTGAAGCTCGAGGAACTTCCTGTGAAGCTCGAGGAACTTCCTGTGAAGCCCGAGGAACTTCCTGTGAAGCCCGAAGAACTTCCTGTGAAGCTCGAGGAACTTCCTGTGAAGCTCGAGGAACTTCCTGTGAAGTTCGAGGAACTTCCTGTGAAGCTCGAGGAACTTCCTGTGAAGCCCGAAGAACTTCCTGTGAAGCCCGAGGAACTTCCTGTGAAGCCCGAAGAACTTCCTGTGAAGCCCGAAGAACTTCCTGTGAAGCCCGAAGAACTTCCTGTGAAGCCCGAGGAACTTCCTGTGAAGCCCGAAGAACTTCCTGTGAAGCCCGAGGAACTTCCTGTGAAGCCCGAGGAACTTCCTGTGAAGCTCGAGGAACTTCCTGTGAAGCCCGAGGAACTTCCTGTGAAGCCCGAGGAACTTCCTGTGAAGCCCGAGGAACTTCCTGTGAAGCCCGAGGAACTTCCTGTGAAGCCCGAGGAACTTCCTGTGAAGCCCGAAGAACTTCCTGTGAAGCCCGAAGAACTTCCTGTGAAGCCCGAAGAACTTCCTGTGAAGCCCGAGGAACTTCCTGTGAAGCCCGAAGAACTTCCTGTGAAGCCCGAGGAACTTCCTGTGAAGCCCGAAGAACTTCCTGTGAAGCCCGAAGAACTTCCTGTGAAGCCCGAAGAACTTCCTGTGAAGCCCGAAGAACTTCCTGTGAAGCCCGAAGAACTTCCTGTGAAGCCCGAGGAACTTCCTGTGAAGCCCGAAGAACTTCCTGTGAAGCCCGAAGAACTTCCTGTGAAGCCCGAGGAACTTCCTGTGAAGCCCGAAGAACTTCCTGTGAAGCCCGAAGAACTTCCTGTGAAGCCCGAGGAACTTCCTGTGAAGCCCGAAGAACTTCCTGTGAAGCCCGAAGAACTTCCTGTGAAGCCCGAGGAACTTCCTGTGAAGCCCGAAGAACTTCCTGTGAAGCCCGAAGAACTTCCTGTGAAGCCCGAGGAACTTCCTGTGAAGCCCGAAGAACTTCCTGTGAAGCCCGAGGAACTTCCTGTGAAGCCCGAAGAACTTCCTGTGAAGCCCGAAGAACTTCCTGTGAAGCCCGAGGAACTTCCTGTGAAGCCCGAAGAACTTCCTGTGAAGCCCGAAGAACTTCCTGTGAAGCCCGAAGAACTTCCTGTGAAGCCCGAGAACTTCCTGTGAAGCCCGAAGAACTTCCTGTGAAGCCCGAAGAACTTCCTGTGAAGCCCGAGGAACTTCCTGTGAAGCCCGAAGAACTTCCTGTGAAGCCCGAAGAACTTCCTGTGAAGCCCGAAGAACTTCCTGTGAAGCCAGAGGAACTTCCTGTGAAGCCCGAAGAACTTCCTGTGAAGCTCGAGGAACTTCCTGTGAAACCCGAGGAACTTCCTGTGAAGCCCGAAGAACTTCCTGTGAAGCCCGAAGAACTTCCTGTGAAGCCCGATGAACTTCCTGTGAAGCCCGAAGAACTTCCTGTGAAACCCAGGAAACTGTTTACAGGAACAGCCACAAGAAGCCGAACACGAGACAAAGTAAACGTTTATTAAAAACATTTGAATGAATGAAGATGACATTTTTTAGGATGGAATTGTTTTTAAGATGGCAGCTCTGCTCCGACTAGCCACTAGCTCGTCAGTCTGGTTAGAATAAAACCTTTTCTCCGGACTGAATATTTTTAGAACCTTTGCATAGAACAAACTATCTGAACTATCACTTTAACTTTGATCCCTGCTTGTTTTAAATGGTTTGATGTATTCTGAAAGTTTAAAACAAAACTAACCAGTCAGCTGTGTTTTTAGAATATATATTTTTTAAAGGGGCAGAATTTAATTTACCAAAATAAGAGTTCCAGTTGAATGACGACCTGTTTTGTCGTCTTCTGTCCGTCAGGAGATCTTCAGCGGCAGGGAGCTGTGTTTTAGTGGTTTTGAGGCCATGGACATCGTTTCCCCTGAGGGGCCCCTGTGGATTCTGGGAGATGTATTTCTGACAGAGTACTACAGCATCTTTGACAGAGGACAGGACCGGGTCGGCTTCGCCCGAGCCAAACATCCCATCGAATAATCGCCCATCAGTTACTGATCACCAACAGCTTTTAAGAAGTTCCACCAAAGTTAATTTTCTTCTTGGACCCAGTCATGAAGCAGCTTGGATTTACAAACGAATGGACGCAATGAAGCCGTTTTACCGGAGCAGGCCAACGTTTGATGTGAAAATGGGATTCGGGACATTCATTAATTCAGTTTCACCAACGAAAACAAACAAAAGTCACACAAAGACTTCCCCACACCCCCAAATCATTTATTAAGTGGTTCAGCTCCTTGTTTGGCCACAGGACGGAAACAAAAAGAAACTGATTCAAGATTCTTTGTTGAACATATTTATCACCAGTATCAGGTCTTAAAGTGTCTGTGACATCATCTTTCTACTTTGCATAAAATGTTATAAGATAAATCTCTTGTATCATTCAACTATGTTCGTTTTAGCAAACAAAATGATATATTAATGAAAATTCCTTTCAAAGTGAGTTTAAAATTAAAAACCATGTTTCTTCACGGGACATCCGACTACACGTGAATGCAACATCTGTGACGTAGGAGAAGGAACGTCTTTAGAACGCCCCTTTTACATATGCATGGCGGACAATAAATAAAACGACTAATTTATCAATCTAAGTGAATATTTGAGCGATTTGTCTTCAGTTTGGGAAGCAGAAAGTTAGATGAACAAGAAACAGCAGGTTCTAATTTAGGTCTGCACCCGTATTTATTTGAGTTTTACCTTTTCAGGAAGCGAGGGAGCTCCGAGGGGGGGCAGCTTTATTTATTCCATACTTGACAAAGTATTTCATCTTTTGGGAAAGTGAAAAGGCTCACTTGTTCACTGATGATATTAGAACACCCAAATGCAACACAACGTAACGGCATTTTTGAAGTTATACAAAAAAAAAAGGTGATCTGGCAGAGAATGAATATGTGTTATCATTGCAGCCGCGAACTGAGCTTCTCCTTTCTACGTCACAGATGTTGCATTCGTGTGTAATCGGATTTCCCGTGAATAAACACGGCGCAAAGTTTAAAATCACTTTTAAATCAAATTTAAATTGATTTATCATTTTGCTTGTACAAACGAACATAGTTGAATGATAAACATATATATGTTGAGCAATTTTATGCAAACTGTAGTTCAAACATGTCAGTGGACCTTTAAAGTCGATTAACGGTTATTCTTCCATGAAAATGCAAACGCAGTGTGGTCAACTCTTCCTGTTTAGATGGAACGCTGCTGGGAATTAAACTAAAGACCTGAACTGTAGGTTCTTAAGATTAAGACAACCATTAAGAACTGTAGTTTTCAGATGTGACGTGTGCACCGTGTATCTCTTTACAAATCTCTGCAGATCCAATAAATCAACATTAAAAATGGACTTCAGATTTTCTTTCATTGACAGAATAAACCACTTGAGAGTCGCCACCAAACATCTTGTGTTCTTTACACACTGACCAATAAATACGATGGCAGAACGTCTTTGTGTGTTTCTGGGACTCGTCCAGAACTCTTCCCAGTTTGGTTTCCAGGAGACAGAACATGGAGGTGACTTTGGGAGGCGTTGGCAACCTGTGACACTAAATTGAGACAGATTGGAAACAAAAGCTCACGTTCCAGGAGCGAGACGGGAACTGCCATGACATCCGTGGATCCAGAACCACATTTAAAGACCCTTTGTGTGGAAACTGGAACAAAACAAACTCGTTCAAGCAAACTGGAGAGTCGACACGATTTAATGCAACTCCAAGTGAAAAATGTCTCCGTCTTGAAACGCCACCCTTGTGTTTTCATGTAAACAGCTACACCGCAATGATTTGGAACCGATGATGTCATAGCCACGCCTACAACCTGAGGGCATTCTCTTCTTCTAGCTGTTTAAATTTAGCGCAGGAAGTGTAAACTTTCTGCTCGCGCCTCGTTTCCTGTTTGTGTGCTGTAACGTCGTGCGTCGGGCAGCGCTACAGCACGGCGCCGTTTTGGGGTTCTTGGCGTTTTCGTGTGGACGTAGACATTTCAAAGAACGGTGCCATGTTTACGAGAATATGCTTAGAAACAGAAAAGGATTTTTGTTTTTGTGTGGACCGGAGCTAAGACTTCCCATCAGGAACTGGTGAGTCCAGACTTTGTTTTAGCTTCAAACCAACATTTGAAACATCTGAGACCTTTGTACATTTTCTGTCTTTGAAAGAAAAGTCTCCGTTTAAACTTTACGTCTCGTTTTTATCTCCAGACTGTGACCAAGAGTCGTTTTCTTTCATTTCTTCATCACGTTTAGTTTCTTCCTCCTCATCTTCACTTCCAGCCGTTCCCTGGAAGTCGTGGTCGTAATCCGGCTCAGGGAGCTGCAGCGTGTTCAGGGTCAGACTGGGTGACCTCCGGGGCCGATGTCGACCCAGACGTTTTCTTCGTCGCCCCAGGGCCTTTGGGCTGGGCAGGCTGCGAACCGACGCCTTCGAAGACTGCCTGGAAAACTGCAGGGAGAACTGACGTCCTCTTGGCCTGGTTGGTGGAGGGTTCATGTCACTGAGCGTTGTCCAACGAAACTCCTCGGGTCCCAGTTGAGTGGGGGAGCAGCAGTTGGAGCCGGTCCTGGAAAGGCTGAGGAACAGAAACAACAGGTTAGCAGAAACGTCTGTGGTTGTTTTTGAATCCCCAAAATAAATGTAGTAATTAGAAAATGTTCAACATTTGGACGGTACAAGGCTGATCACCTTGGGGTTTCCAAACTTGGAGCCTCCTCAGTGGGAGAACGATTGAAACCGTTGTGGTGTTTATGAAAAGAATCGTTGTTGCAGGCGTCACCGTACAATGGTGGGCTGATAACTAGCTGGGGAAAATCAACAGAGGACATGCTCTCAGGTGACGGTGGGACACTGTTGACCTCCCGTAAGGTGGACAGAGTATCCTTGGACTGTGGGGGGATGGCCAAGGATGAGGGTGGAGCTGTGGCCATGAGACCTGGGTTAGTCCTGGTAGGACAGCCAGAAAAAAACTGTTGATTCACTCAGACACCTCTGATTAATATCAGTGGTAGAAGTACTCGTAGTACTTTGACTTTAACAGTACCTCAAGTCTGTGAAGAAGCTGCTTGTTGCGTCGCTGCTGTGGCGTTTGAAGGTCGGTCGAGGATGGTTGAGATCAGGAGGCTCCTGAACACTGAGCAGCCGTCGGACTCGACCCAGAACCTGAAAGTTAAAAATACACAAACCAAAAAGATTTAACCTTTGAATAATTGTACTTTACTTATGAACTATTTAGAATAGAAGTTGACAATCGACAAATTGTCCACAAGGTTGAATATTTCTTACAAAGTTATTAGGGATGCACCGATAAATCGGCCAGCCGATCGATCGGCCCCGATTTCCTTAATTTGGGGAGATCGGCCGATCTTTAAATGAGAAGCCGATTTTATCCACCGATCACATCTGCCTCCGCAAAGGTCGGAAAATCATGAAAATTTAGGGTGCATTTTGACCTTTTGTCACCTGAAAATCTGTATCGGCCAAAATCGGAATCGGCAGGTCAGACTTTCTAAAAATCGGTGATCAGTGATCGGCCAGAAAATTGAAATCGGTGCACCCCTAAAAGTTATGATTTTTTTATTTGCATGAAACTGATTTCATGCAGATAGATCCTGACAGATTTGTTAGAGTCAGAAAATGAAGGAATCTTTTGGTTTTACCGACTCTTGGCGTCGAGTGAATATAGAATCCTGTCGCTGAAGGTGACTGTCGGAAACGTCGGCTTCATCAAACTGCAGGATGTCTGAGAGGCTGCAGGAAGTATTGAACAAACACGTTTTCTTAGGTTAGCATCGCACTGAACTACGCGGAGACACGAAGACAAAACTTGTACAGGTTGTCCCCGACTTCCGACATCATCGACATACGACGTTCCGGACTTACGAGCGGACTAACGAACAGTAAAGTTGTACAGAAAATACAGTAAATGCAGCACTGGTATGTGTTTTTAGATGAAAGTGTGTTAGCTAACCATTTGTAAACAAAGTTCTGTGCATGTTTATGAACCAGTATGTACGTTTGTGTTGAAAAACGGGTGTTCAGCGCAGCGCTAGCATACATTTTCCAATTTACGACCAAAAATCCGGACTTACGAGCGACACGTGTTTCGGGTTCCGACATACGAATTTTCGTCTTACGAGTGATTCGTAGGAACGGAACTCATTCGTAAGTCGGGGACTACCTGTACTGTTAAATATTAGCCCAAATTTTACAACGTTTTTCTATTTATACACAAGAAATATATCTCAAACGCTCTAAAACATTTTCCGTCTTTTGGCTGCTCCCTTCTTCAGAAGTCGCTACAGAGAACTAACTCACATGAAGACTTGGTGATTGTTTTTACGTTGGTTGCTCTTCCTGATTCAACCACCGAGCTACCGCAGCCCTCTGTGTGGAGCAGAAAGCTGACTGCTAGGGCGCCCGGGGGAGCAGATGGTGGGGGATTTGCTTGCTCATGGGCCCAGGGTGGGGCAAATGAGGGTGGAGGCAGGTGTGGATGCTTCACCTTCCCACCCACATTTTGATGGTCTTGGTCTGGGGAGTTGAACCGGCAATCTTCCAATCACAGGCCCACCATCTCTAACATCTGCACCAACACTCCCTGTCAAACGCTCTAGAACTGCAGAAACTAGATTGTAAGGGCTTCTAGATGTTCTGACTTTGACTATTGTGCAAGAAAATTGTCTTCGTGATTTTTGGAACTCAAAATGTTTGTGACACGAGAACAAGACCCTGTGGCTCGCTCGAGGAATAGTTTCAAAACATTCACAGTCCCGCGGGACGCTAGCTTCACTGCAGCCAGAGCCTCAGTGAGCTGCGATGGATCGGTGAACGGTAGTCACAAAGTTTTGGCTTGAAGTTAGAACATGGTCAAAGCATGCATGCTACAAATATTATCTCACAAAAGCCTCAAAGTTGTTGCGGCCCCTTCTCAGTTTGGTTGCAGATGTCTGAAGTCTACTTTAACCCCTTTTCAGTTTCTAACAAAGTAAAGTCAGGTCCTCTGAACATATACATCTACATCTACGTATACGTCCAGAGGACCTGACTTTACTTTGTTCGATTATTTGACCTGGATTATTGAGCATGCATCAGGATACATTTCAGTTTCGTTGTGTGTCAAACTGATCTCGAGCCTTTCTTTAATCTGGTACCATGAGTTCTAGGGGAGTATTTTGACGTCTTCTTGGAAATTTTCCTTTAGATAAAAAAAGTCTAAGGCTATGTGCAAGTCTAAGAACTAAGCCAGTGATAAATAATTTTTAAAACGTTGGTCCAAGTCCGGCTGTTTTTACTTCAGCAGAACTCAAAAATGAGACGACTGCCACGGTGGGTACAAAGCGGGAGCAGACGGGTACGATGTGGGCGGACCAAATGAAGCCGCTCGGTTTGCTGGTTGCAAACAATCAGGTTTTAGAGAGACTGCAACTGAAAATGTTGCTTACGAGTCTCCAACAGTTGCACCAGTTTATTCCCACACCCTGAGTTTATTTGACGCACGGAGCTAGAACGGAACGCAGAGTTCTGTCCACACTTTAACAAACGGTGCACGCTCTGAGGTGGCTGCATGCGGGGACAACATCAGTCTTCAAGAAGCAGGAACGATGTGCTCCGCCCATAATCGTGAATGGACTGCAGGTCGCCTGACCCCATGTCGGTGGTGGAGCCGAGGAACGAGGCGATGCAGTAATCTGCGGCAGCCAGCGTGTACGGCGGGCGAGCGTCGCTGTCGTTCCAGTACATGTCTTTGGTCATGTGAGGAAGGTTCATGTGCATCTCGTCCACCGCCAGCAGAGACACCTGGGACAGCAGGTGAACAGGAAGTGACATCAGTTAGGTTTCAGACAACAATCAAAGCAAAAATAAATAAACCAGCCAGAGACCATTTTTAATAAATCTATAATCAATAACCAACAAAGGTTTTACTTCAGTGATAAACTTGAGGCTCCAAAGAGGCAAATAAACCATTTGGTGACATAAAGGTGGTTCCATCCAACGTTCAGACCTGATTAAACCTCGTGTTCAAGTTCTGATGAAGAAATAAAACAAGTTTGAACCAGGGCAACGTGCTCGCCGAGAGGCAGCAGCTCTACCAACTGAGCCACCAAATGTAGATATAAAACCTATTCTAGAAAATTTCTAGCAATTCTCCAACATGTAGAAAAAGAAGAAGAGTAACGTAGACAGACCTTTACCCGACTATTGACCTTTTTTTTGTTTCAAAGCTGTAAAACTGTTTGGTGCTTGTTCAGTGTCCCACCTGAAGGTTCCTGTCGATGATCCAGTTCGCCTCAAAGTCGTCATCGTCCTCTCCAAATGGGTTGATGAGCTGCTCCGCTACCTGACGAGAAGCTAAAGTCTGAATTTGTTCTAAAACGACACTTTGAATTTAAAAAAGCCACAAAAGTACAGGTAGTCCTCGAGTTACGACGTTTCGCGGTTACGACGCATCTTCCATAAAATAAAATAAAAAAATATATATATATATTTTGAAAATTTATTTTGAAAAGCCGAGTTACGCAGTTTCCGGTTTTAAGGCATAAACGTAGTGGCGGAGGAATAGTGCACTGTACTCTCTAAAAAAGCTAATTCTGGTCCTCTGGACATTCAAAAAAACAAAACAAAACTGTACCGTGAACGTGGTTTTGCGTCGTAAAAGAATGGAGAATATGGAAGTGGAACGGAGGAAACGGCTTCACCAGCATACCAGTAGGAAATTAACTCTTTTTTTCCCTTCATTATGGCTCCTAAATGTATGTTTTTTTATAATTACGGTATGTAGGGTACTGTGTTAGGATAGGCTAAGTGCTTGGTACAGTACTGTACGTATATGGTGCAGTATGTACGTATGTTCCGACTTACGTCGAAATTCGGTTTACAACGCCGCGTAGGGACGGATCTCCGTCGTAAGTCGAGGACTACCTGTACATTTCTTCTCAGAACTGCAAAAACCTTTGTAATGACCATCAGCAGCCACAGAGGGCGCTGTTGCTGCGGCTCAACTCAGGACTGTGTTTTTGTCAAAAACAGTTCGATGTGAACGTTTGTCCCAAAGTTAGCAGTTTACAGAAGAATGAACCCAAAGTTCACGCCCGTCATTATGAAAAATAAACTTGTTGGGATTATTGAGTCATTTCAGAAAACACATTTCCATCTGAACATCTGTTGTGGAACAGATGTTCTACAACAGTCACTCCCAAACAGTTGGAATGTTGTTTAAATGTAAAACATGGAATGAAATGATTTGATCCATCCATCCATTTTCTTCCGCTTATCCGGGGTCGGGTCGCGGGGGTAGCAGCCTAAGTAGGGAGGCCCAGACTTCCCTCTCCCCAGCCACTTGGAGCAGCTCCTCTGGGGGAATCCCAAGGCGTTCCCAGGCCAGCCGAGAAACATAGTCCCTCCAGCGTGTCCTGGGTCTTCCTCTGGGTCTCCTCCCGGTGGGACATGCCCGGAACACCTCACCAGGGAGGCGTCCAGGAGGCATCCTAACCAGATGCCCGAGCCACCTCAACTGGCTCCTCTCGATGTGGAGAAGCAGCAGCTCTACTCCGAGTCCCTCCCGGATGACTGAGCTTCTCACCCTATCTCTAAGGGAGAGTCCAGACACCCTGCGGAGAAAACTCATTTCAGCCGCTTGTATCCGAGATCTTGTTCTTTCGGTCATAACCCAAAGCTCATGACCATAGATGAGGGTGGGAACGTAGATCGATCGGTAAATTGAGAGCTTTGCCTTTTGACTCAGCTCTCTCTTCACCACGACAGACCGGTACAGCGCCCGCTTCACTGCGGACGCTGCACCTATCCGCCTATCGATCTCACGCTCCAGTTTTCCCTCATTCGTGAACAAGATCCCGAGATACTTAAACTCCTCCACTTGGGGCAGGACCTCCTCCCCGACCCGGAGAGGGCATGCTACCCTTTTCCGGCTCAAGACCATGGCCTCGGATTTGGAGGAACTGATCCTCATCCCGGCCGCATCGCATTCAGCTGCAAACCGCTCCAGTGAAAGCTGTAGATCACGAGCTGATGAAGCCAATAGGACCACATCATCTGCAAAAAACAGAGAAGCGATTCTAAGGCCACCAAAACGGATCCTCTCAACACCTTGGCTGCGCCTAGAAATTCTGTCCATAAAAGTTATAAACAGAATCGGTGACAAAGGGCAACCTTGGCGGAGTCCAACTCTCACCGGAAACGAGCCTGACTTACTGCCGGCAATGCGGACCAAGCTCTGACACCGGTCGTACAGGGACCTAACAGCCCATATCAATGGGCCTGGTACCCCATACTCCCGGAGTACCCGCCACAGAACCCCCCGAGGGACGCGGTCGAATGCCTTTTCCAAGTCTACAAAGCACATGTAAACTGGTTGGGCAAACTCCCACGCACCCTCCAGGACCCTGTTGAGGGTGTAGAGCTGGTCTAGTGTTCCACGACCAGGACGAAAACCACACTGCTCCTCCTGAATCCGAGGTTCGACTATCCGACGGACCCTCCTCTCCAGAACCCCTGAATAGACCTTACCAGGGAGGCTTAAGAGTGTGATCCCTCTATAGTTGGAACACACCCTACGGTCCCCCTTTTTGAATAGGGGAACCACCACCCCAGTCTGCCAATCCAAGGGAACTGCCCCCGATGTCCACGCGATATTGCAGAGTCGCGTAAGCCAACACAACCCCACAACATCCAGAGCCCTAAGGAACTCAGGACGAATCTCATCCACCCCCGGAGCCTTGCCACCGCGGAGCTTTTTAACCACCTCGGCGACCTCAGCACCAGAGATTGGAGAGCCCGATCCAAAGTCCCCAGGCTCCGCTTCCTCAGTGGAAGACGTGCCAGTAGGATTGAGGAGGTCTTCGAAGTATTCCGCCCACCGACTCACAACATCCCGAGTTGAGGTCAACAGCACGCCATCCCCACCATAAATGGTGTTGGTCGCGTACCGCTTTCCCCCCCTGAGACGCCGGATGGTGGACCAGAATCGCCTCGAAGCCGTACGGAAGTCATTCTCCATGGCCTCTCCGAACTCCTCCCACGCCCGAGTTTTTGCCTCAGCAACCACCCGAGCCGCATGCCGCTTGGACTGCCGGTACCTATCTGCTGCTTCCGGGGTCCCACAGGCCAAAAAGGCCCAATAGGACTCCTTCTTCAGCTTGACAGCATCCCTCACCGCCGGTGTCCACCACCGGGTTCGAGGGTTGCCACCACGACAGGCACCAACAACCTTGCGGCCACAACTCCGATAAGCTGCCTCGACAATAGAGGCGCGAAACATGGCCCACTCGGGCTCAATGTCCCCCGCCTCCCTCGGAACGTGTTCAAAGCTCTCCCGGAGGTGGGAGTTAAAGCTCCGTCTTACGGGAGACTCTGCCAGACGTTCCCAGCAGACCCTCACAATACGTTTGGGTCTGCCAGGTCTGACCGGCATCCTCCCCCACCATCGGAGTGGAAATGATTTGATAATTTCATAAAATACATTTTATTCACAGCGAAACAGAAAATATATCAAAGGTTGAATCAAAGAAACTGAACTGAAAAAAAAAGAGGCAATTTAGAAATTCAGTGCCAAGAAAATCTCAAAAACGTTGTTCCAGGTCCACGGGTCCTCCGTGAACATCCCCTAAACCTCCAGGACCTGAGGAAACCAGATGTTTGAGGTTTTTGAGGATCTGATGATACCAGATGTTGGAGGCTTTGGAGGACCTGAGGAGACCAGATGTTGGAAGTTTTGGAGGATCTGAGGAGACCAGATGTTGGAATTTTTGGAGGATCTGATGAGACCAGATGTTGGAGGCTTTGGAGGACCTGAGGAGACCAGATGTTGGAGGTTTTTGAGGATCTGATGAGACCAGATGTTGGAGGTTTTTGAGGATCTGATGAGACCAGATGTTGGAGGTTTTGGAGGATCTGAGGAGACCAGATGTTGGAAGTTTTGGAGGATCTGAGGAGACCAGATGTTGGAGGTTTTGGAGGATCTGATGAGACCAGATGTTGGAAGTTTTGGAGGATCTGAGGAGACCAGATGTTGGAAGTTTTGGAGGATCTGATGAGACCAGATGTTGGAGGTTTTGGAGGATCTGAGGAGACCAGATGTTGGAGGTTTTTGAGGATCTGATGAGACCAGATGTTGGAGGTTTTGGAGGATCTGAGGAGACCAGATGTTGGAGGTTTTGGAGGATCTGAGGAGACCAGATGTTGGAGGTTTTGGAGGATCTGAGGAGACCAGATGTTGGAGGTTTTGGAGGATCTGATGAGACCAGATGTTGGAGGTTTTGGAGGATCTGAGGAGACCAGATGTTGGAGGTTTTGGAGGATCTGATGAGACCAGATGTTGGAGGTTTTGGAGGATCTGAGGAGACCAGATGTTGGAGGTTTTGGAGGATCTGAGGAGACCAGATGTTGGAGGTTTTGGAGGATCTGATGAGACCAGATGTTGGAGGTTTTGGAGGATCTGAGGAGACCAGATGTTGGAGGTTTTGGAGGATCTGATGAGACCAGATGTTGGAGGTTTTGGAGGATCTGATGAGACCAGATGTTGGAGGTTTTGGAGGATCTGATGAGACCAGATGTTGGAGGTTTTGGAGGATCTGATGAGACCAGATGTTGGAGGTTTTGGAGGATCTGATGAGACCAGATGTTGGAGGTTTTGGAGGATCTGATGAGACCAGATGTTGGAGGTTTTGGAGGATCTGATGAGACCAGATGTTGGAGGTTTTGGAGGATCTGATGAGACCAGATGTTGGAGGTTTTGGAGGATCTGAGGAGACCAGATGTTGGAGGTTTTGGAGGATCTGAGGAGACCAGATGTTGGAGGTTTTGGAGGACCTGAGGAGACCAGATGTTGGAGGTTTTGGAGGACCTGAGGAGACCAGATGTTGGAGGTTTTGGAGGACCTGAGGAGACCAGATGTTGGAGGTTTTGGAGGACCTGAGGAGACCAGATGTTGGAGGTTTTGGAGGACCTGAGGAGACCAGATGTTGGAGGTTTTGGAGGACCTGAGGAGACCAGATGTTGGAGGTTTTGGAGGACCTGAGGAGACCAGATGTTGGAGGTTTTGGAGGACCTGAGGAGACCAGATGTTGGAGGTTTTGGAGGATCTGAGGAGACCAGATGTTGGAGGTTTTGGAGGATCTGAGGAGACCAGATGTTGGAGGTTTTGGAGGATCTGAGGAGACCAGATGTTGGAGGTTTTGGAGGATCTGAGGAGACCAGATGTTGGAGGTTTTGGAGGATCTGATGAGACCAGATGTTGGAGGTTTTGGAGGATCTGAGGAGACCAGATGTTGGAGGTTTTGGAGGATCTGATGGAGACCAGATGTTGGAGGTTTTGGAGGATCTGAGGAGACCAGATGTTGGAGGTTTTGGAGGATCTGATGAGACCAGATGTTGGAGGTTTTGGAGGATCTGAGGAGACCAGATGTTGGAGGTTTTGGAGGATCTGATGAGACCAGATGTTGGAGGTTTTGGAGGATCTGAGGAGACCAGATGTTGGAGTTTTGGAGGATCTGAT